>APFE031200693.1:57157-97142 GCA_000404065.3 Pinus taeda | reverse complement strand
GTTCCATAACCACTATATTGATCCCAAATGTGAATACATGTTTAATAACATTCCATGAATCATTATTATGTGGGTGACCATATGGTATAAATAAAGGCATTTATTTTAAACAACAAATACATAACCAAAATGTATGTGATGTAAATACATATAAGTAATATATAATATATACTGTACATATATAAAACTCCATGATTTAGTAATGTATACAAAGATGTGTGTAAAACACCATGTGAACAAACACATGCAATATGTATGATCACAAAGACCAATGTCCATGTCATTCCCTTGCAGACTCTATATATAATTAAGTGTGGGACCCCACCCACATCGACATATAATCTTTGCTACATCCACAACTAAACTGAATAGAATGGCCTGGTTGAGCACATAGTGACCAAGATGGTTTTATTTTAGTATTAAACCAACCACTATGCCAATGGCAGATATACCACCACAAGGCCTACTTCATCGCCCATCGAAGGGTTGAAGGTCCTTGCGATTAACAACTGTTGAAGATAATGGAGAATATCCTAGAATAGGTAGAGTTGGTTCACGTAGCCCTAGGATAGGAATTAGTTTCTATTTCTTAGGATGTTGTTCTAAATTCCCTAAAACCATGTATTCTATTTAATGTGTAATGTTGATGAACAATGTAGAGCGTTCTGCAGAGCCAGACTCTCCTGGTTCAAACTCTCTTTCGTAGAGCTGACCAGTGGGTTTTATTTTTCTTAATACAAACATTGTCATTTTTATCATGGTATCAGAGCGTCAGGGCTGACGAGCTCGTACACTAGTTAGTGGGTGGTTCTTTGAACCGAAATCATCATAGGTTTTGAGTGGATAGCCACAACGATACACTACTACACTTCTCAAAATTTTCATTTTCTCAATCGTCGCATTTTTCCAGTGTACAGTTGCGACGGTTGTGACTAGTCTCTTAAAATTGATGTATTTCTACAACGGTCTCGGAAATTAGGCGTATTTATGTGACTAGTCTCAGAAAATTGGTGTATTGCTGTGACTAGTCTCTGATATTTGGCATATATCTACAACGATCGTGTAAATCAAAGAAATTGCAAAGGGAGCCAAGAACAAGGTTGTAGCTGTCAGAGAAGCTGAGTGGGGAAGCTAAGAACAAGGTTGTAGCTGACAATAGGAGGTTGTTTGGAGGCTAAGAAGAAAGCCACGGAGATCTGCACGTGTGTTGCCAGATCGAACAACAGTGATCTGTCTTTGTCACAAATCTGGGGTAAATTTAACATCTTTTACCTGTCGAAATTTTTTTTCTTTCTAAATCGCCAAGATGAATAAAAACATATTTGAAGCACGCATGAATGAGCATAACAAGCTCGATGGTTCCAATTATGCAAATTGGAAGTTTAAGATGCAGACTCTGCTAGAAGTGCAGAGTGCTTGGCAGATTGTGAATGGGGATGAGCCGAGGCCCGCGGCCGGATCAGCATCAATCCCAAATTGGGAGAAACGAGAAAGCAGAGCCGGACAATGTTAAAGATGTTAGTGAAAGACTACATTATACCGCACATCAGAGAAGGTAAGTCAGCTAACGAGATCTAGGGAATTCTGAAGGAATTGTACGAGATCATAAATTCAAATCGTCTTTTGTTCCTCAGGAGTAAGATCCTATCCATGAAGATGGAGGAGAATGAAACGATTTCTTCATTTGTAGCAAGGATCAAGGATCTGAAAAACAAATTATCGGATATTGGTCATACAATGGACGATACAGATCTTGTGACCATTACAATGAATGGTGTCACTAATGATTATCAGATGTTCATCATTGTGATCAATGCCAGAGAAAAGATCCTAAACTTTGAAGAGTTGATAGGTATACTGATGCAGGAAGAAGAGAGGAGATCGACTCTGAAGCCCCAAAGTGTCGATCTTGCATTGATGGCGAAGAAGAACTTCTACAAAGGGAAAGGGAGTCCACAACAGCAAAACAGAGCAAGTTCACATAAACGGCGAAATCTAACTCAAGGTATGCATCCGAATAAAAACTACTCTGAATCTAAATGTTTTTATTGTGGAAAATTCCGTCATATTGCTAGAGAATGTAGGAAAAAGAAGTATCATGAAGAATAGCAGAAGCCAAAGAGACATGCAGGTCATCTCGTAAATGGTGATCAAGTGCAGAATTTGAAATTGTTCATGGCAGATCATGATGAAAATGTTGATGCAGACATCTGGTATATAGATTTAGGAGCGTCAACACACATGACAGGGAACAAGCACTGGCTGGAGGATTTTAAAGAGATGAACGAAGGCACACAAATTTACCTAGGTGATGACAGAAGTCATCAAATCAAAGGATGTGGGAAAGTTTCTGTTATTCTACCTGATGGTAATATCAAACAAATTTATAATGTAATGTATGTGCCTGGAATAACAAAGAACTTGATTTCTGTATCAATGATTGCAGATAAAGATTTGAAAGTTGAATTTTTAAAATCTAACTGTTACATTAAGGATCTGCTAGATGGTATGAAGACAATTGCTATAGGGATCCGAACAGGAGGACTGTACAAGTTGGATGTGAGACTTGCACCAGTTCGAGCATTAACAGCAGCGAGCCTGACTACAGAAGAGCTTTGGCACCAGAGATTCGGCCACATCAATTACAATGATTTGATGTTACTACAGAGGAAAGAAATGGTAAGAGATCTTCCTATGCTAAAGGAAGTACATAATGATTGTGATGCTTGTACTTTAGGAAAAATGCATAGAGAAGAATTCCCTGTTAGAGTAGAAAAGAAACAGAGGGATATACTGGAGTTAGTGCACACATACCTTTGTGGTCCCATGCAAACAAAATCATTAGGAGGTGCAATGTATTTCCTATTGTTTATTGATGATTGTACGAAGTTTTCTTGGGTGTATTTCTTAAGTAAGACGAGTCATACATTCGAATACTTTAAGCAGTTTAAAAATATGATTGAAAGACAAACAGGGAAACAGATAAAAATTCTCCATTCTGATCAAGGGGGAGAATATAGGAAAGATGAGTTTATCAGATATTGTAAAGATCATGGAATTTTGAGGTAGTTCACAGTACCCCATACTCCACAGTAGAATGGAGTAACAGAAAGGAAGAATAGAACTCTGGTGGAATGTGCGAGAAGTACGCTGAAAAGTAAGAATCTTTCAAATGGTTTTTGGGCTGAAGCAGTGAGTATTGCGGTCTATTTAAAAAATAGGAGTCTTACAAGAAGTCTTGAGTTTAAAACTCCTTTTGAAGCTTTGTATGGATATAAGCCTGCAGTAAAACACTTAAGAATATTTGGATGTAAAGCATTTTCCCACATACCCAAGGAAGATAGAAAGAAATTAGACTCAAAATCCATCAGATACACTTTTATAGGGTATTTTTCGTCATATAAAGCATACAGATTATTTAATCCCTCTACTCACAAGATCTATGTTAGTAGAGATGTTAAATTCCATGAGTATGATAGTGAAGAAACTGATGAGCACTATGATGGATGGGACATCCCGTACTTTGAAGAAGAATAAGCAAAGAACAATCAGGGTCAATAGCAAGCAAAGGCAGAGGATGAACAGCAACAGTAGCAACAACAGCAACAGTTGCTGCACAGCAACAACAGCAATAACAACAACAGTAGCAACAGCAGGAAGAAATAAGGTTTGAAACCACCACTCCACCACTCAAGAGATTAGGTAGGAAAGCTCAAATGCCTGCAAGATATAGGGAAAATGCATTTATAACTAGTATGATGAATGTTGTTGAACGGTCTAGTTATAAAGAAGCAAATGAAAGTAATGAATGGAAAATAGCCATGGAACAGGAATATGATTCAATAATCAGAAACAACACTTGGGAATTGGTATAACTTCCTAGAGGAAAATAGGTCATAGGTTGCAAATGGTTATATAAACTGAAAATTAATGCAGATGGAACTATAGAAAAACTGAAAGCTAAGTTGGTTGCAAAGGGGTACACACAAAAAGAAGGGATAGATTATGAGGAAAACATCAGAATGTTAATTGCTTTAGCTACTAAGAAACATTGGATGATGCACCAACTAGATGTAAAGTCTACATTTTTGAATGGGGAACTGAAAGAAGAGGTTTATTTAGAGCAATCAGAAGGGTTTGTCCAAGAGGGAAAAGAACATTTAGTCTGTAGGTTGAAGAAAGCACTCTATGGACTAAAACAAGCTCCCAGGTCGTGGTATGAGAAAATTGATTCATTTTTTCTACAAGCTGGCTATAATAGAAGTAAGAATGACCCTAATCTTTACACCATGAAAGATGAAAAAGGGTGCATAGTGCTGATTTCATTATATGTAGATGATTTGATAATTACAGGCGATGTTATATATCTAATTGATGAAATCAAGCAGCAGATGTCACAGATGTTTGAGATGAAGCATCTCGATGAACTCGGATACTGTTTAGGTCTCGAGATCTAGAGAGATTCAAGTCAAACATTTCTGTCTCAAGAAAAGTATGTCAAAGGCCTGTTAGAGAAGTTTAGAATGGATCAGTGCAAGTCTGCACCGGTACCATTGCAGCAGAACATCAAATTGCAGTGTGAGGATGGCTCAAAAGCAGTGGATGCAACACTTTACAAACAGTTGGTTGGGAGTTTAATCTACCTAACCACCACTAGACCTGATTTGGCTTATGCAGCCAGCATGTTAAGCTAATTTATGTCTAAACCACTTGAAAGCCACTGGAATGCAGCGAATAATGTTTTAAGGTATCTACAAGGTACTGTAGATTATGGAATTATTTACACTGAATCTTCTAATGTTAGATTGGCAGGATTTGCAAATTTAGATTGGGCTGGAAATGTAGATGATCGCAGACATATAATAGGTTATGCACTCAGTCTTGGATCCAGGGTGATCACTTGGAGCAGCAAGAAGCAGAACACAGCCTCCTCATCCTCAGCAAAAGCAGAGTATCAAGCCATGTGTGCAACAACGTGCGAGGCAGTTTGGTTGTGGAGACTTCTCTAGGATGTTGGGGAAGAACAGACAGTCGCAGCAAAAATACGATGCAACAATCAAAGTTCAGTCAAGCTGGCCAACAATCTGGTGTTTCACAAAAACACGAAACATATTGATACTCAATTCCATTTTGTAAGGGAGAAAGTTCAATCTAAAGAAATTCATCTGGAATATTGTAATACATGTGATAATGTTGCGGACATTTTCACTAAGCCTCTTGGAAAAGTAAAATTTCAAATGTTTAGGGAGATGTTAGGTATATATGTGAACCCATTCTCCATTAAGGGGGAGTGTTGAAGATAATGGAGAATATCCTAGAATAGGTAGAGTTGGTTCACGTAGCCTTAGGATAGGAATTAGTTTCTATTTCTTAAGATGTTGTTCTAACTTCCCTAAAACCATGTATTCTATTTAATGTGTAATGTTGATAAACAATGTAGTGGGTTCTGCAGAGCCAGACTCTCTTGATTCAGACTCTCTTTCGTAGAGTTGACCAGTAGATTTTATTTTTCTTAATACAAACATTGCCATTTTTATCAACAACAAACATAAATACTCTTTGTTTCCTTGTTTCCTGATGACTATGTACATTAAGGGCTTTCCAATATTTGAAACAAGCCATGTAGGTCTGGGACGATGACTTATGACATACGTCGTTAAGTTGAAATTATTATTCATTCAAACTATAATTCCATTGCGTTAGTTAACTTCATAATTCGAAACGTTATTAATTTAATGTATATTCGGCCTAGACCGAACAGTCTATGTTGATTTACGCATTGGCCTAATTAAATATATGTCTATACCGTAAATACAATAAACTATATATAGCTTTGGGTCGGCTGACTTACGTTCACAATAACTATGCCTACAACACTTGAATGTAATGAATGCATAAGTGATTTCTACAATTATTTAATTGTTTCATAAGCATTCAAGGCTGAACTACTTACATTAATTATTATATTCCAAGATGGAGAACTATTCACGGTGTTAGTACTTTGTTAAATTAACATGTCATAATTCGATGGGAAATTTCATGAGCCCTTTGTTAAACAAGGGAGCCACTATCGTAGCGGTAGTCCTTTCTGGGGTTGACAAACTCTAGTTCTTAGCCCTCCAGGCCATTGATCCAATAACAGCTTCCAGCTTGAAGAATCTAGCTTCCAGCTTGTAGAATGTAGCCCAATTCGACGTTTCAAATTTAAGTTTCTAAGGCAACCGCGTCTTCCCATGAGTTCGCCCTCGACTCTCTTGTGGTTGCCTCCATCGTTGCCTCCGATGCCATGCGCTTCAAGATCTCTCTTCCAAGAATCCGTTCAAACCTTTGTTTTTCCGAGGATGGTATATTTCTGGTCTTTCCTTTTATTAAACGGACTTCGTCAAATATGTCTCAAAAGTGTGATAGTCTTTCATTTTACTTGTCCTGAAATCTTCTGAAAATTGTGATATTCTGATTGATTAGATGCAGAGAGAAATATTAATATTTGTGTGAGAGTGTTAACTACCATTATTGGAGCATGATTGTAGGATATTATGTTCTAGAGTTGGCTGCAACAATTTTACATCACCAAAAGTCCTCCCATGGGTCTTTCATTAATTTCCTTTGGTGAGTTGAAAATAAAATTAGTCAATCTAAAAAAATCAATTTTAGTTCAGACACAGAATGCATTTGAGGCAAAAAATATTTCTTCTCAAGCTCTCATATTAAAAGAATGCATATGAGAAAAAAAAGAAAATCTTCTCAAGCTCTTTTATGAAAACGAGGGTTTGCTACATATTGATTGGTTGAGACAGTTTTTTTCTAGGTGTTGGACTAAAAATGAGAAGTATTAATAAACTTTTTGTATTTTTACAATACTTTGTGGTTAGTAATTCATGTAATTTACCCTTACTGTTACTTAAGTTAAATAAACAGTTAATCTATAAATATAGTATAATCATTAATACACATAATTGATTCTCTGTATTAACTGATTCTCAATAAAGTAATTAGTCAACATTAAAAAAACATTTCCCACCACAAGAACAAGATTAAAATTTCCCAACTATGTTGAAATACATCATTTTAAATATAGAATTTTTGCAACTAGAGTACATAATCAATTTGAAGTATGCTTATTCAATTTTAGGTGGGAGATTTCAGAAAAATAAACACGCCGACATTTTATACCATATGCAGCTTTACTGGTTGTTGTCCTCATAAATTACAAAAAGTTGATGCTCATAGATTCATATGTCACTGGCCATCTCATCAATACATTTATATTCAATATAAAACAAATAATTTACATATTAAAATAAATCAATAAAATTTTACTTTTGTAACATTTTAAAGAACGGGTAGCCGCCGCTTGCAACCTATAAGATCTTTGTGCGCGCGATCCTTACCTTCGTCCCCTGCATCCTTCTTTGGATTGGTCCTCGGCTACTCGAATGGCCCCTCCGGAGGCTCCACCGGAGGAGGCAGCTCAACAGAAATCTTTCTCGACTCTGATAAACTCCTTACCTCCACAGCGTGCTCGCCCTTCGATTTCCAAATTTGTAAAAAAAATTGAGGGGTTATAGGAAGTCTCTCTCCCTCCTACATTGCCCAGAATGGTTGCTCTTGCTCTGGCTGAAAAAGGACTTATAGGGCAATTTACAGGACTCTGGCCCTCACCAAAAACTATTCAGAGGTGGGTGGAAAGGAATTGGATAGATAAAATTCAATGGAAAATTGCTATTAGATTTTGTGGGAAGGGTTATTTCACTTTTCATTTTGAGACAAAGGAAGAAAAGGATTTGATATTCCGCAATGGACCTTACTTCATGGATTCCAGAGGCTTGTACTTAAACAAATGGATGCCGGACTTCAATCTGGAGCTAGATATCCCTAATGCGGTTCCTGTTTGCGTTCATCTCCCTCACCTCCCATTGCATTGCTGGGGAGACGAGTCAGTGCGTGCCATTGGAAATGCAGTAGGAAAATATATATATCGGAGCGAGCCAAGCGACAATATGCAGGCATGTGCTCGTATTTGCGTTGAAGTTGATCTGGGTAAAGGTCTTCTAGAAGCCATCAAGCTCAAAGTTGACGACTGGTCGCACATTCAGCAACTCGACTATGAACAGATCCCTTTCAAGTGTAAGGTATGTCACAAGTATGGATAATAATCCGCAAGAAGAGCAATGGGAAACGGTTAAAAAGAAAAAAATAGCCCCTGGCCACAAAATATCCAATGAAGCTGGACCTTCCACTCAACTCCCTCCCATCTCTCATAATCCTACCCCTCCGCCCTTGTCCCATCTCCCTTCCTCCACTCATCCGCCTCTATCTTCTGACCGCCAACTGAACCCTCTTCCTTCTTCTCCCTCCTCCAACCCCTTTCATGTCCTTTCCCTTCCTGAAGATTCCCCTGCTCCTTTGAATCTTTCTGAGCCCCCCTCTTCCCCCCATTCCATGATCATTCCCTCCTATCAACCATCTGATTCTCTCCCTCCTAGAATCACTCGAAGCAACTCCAAGGACCAGGGACCCTCTCTAGATGGTCAAAAGAAGCCAGGAAGAAAGTCTTCCAAACAGCACAGGGATGAGAAAGCGCAAAAATAAATAGCTCTAGGACTCCATAATCCTATAGAATCTTACATACAGGGATCAATAGATAAAGAAACAACAAGCAAAGAAAAGGGAGGGAGAGCAACTCCTCGAACCACAATTTTGAAATGATTAAAATATTTTCATGGAACAGTAGGGGACTTGGGCACCCCTCCAAAACCAACACCCTAAAGGATCTTATAATTCAAGAGCATCCATCCATTATCTTAATGCAGGGAACAAAACAGAGAGAGTCAGAAATTAACAAGATTATTGATCGTCATAAGCGCTATAAAGGATGTACATGTGAAGCCAGAGGAGCCTCAGGTGGGATTACTATTATTTTGAGTCAAGAAGAGTGGAACAGCGAAGCTGAAGTAATAGAACAGCATTGGATAAAGACAGTGTTGAGGAACAACATGAGCAACCAGCAGATTGTGATTTTCAATGTCTATGCCCCTAACCATTACAGGGACAAAGAAGTTTGTTGGGATTCTCTCAGCAAGAACATAATGGAAGAAGACAACAGTAACATTATCTTGGGGGCCGATTTAAATTTAATTTTACATGCTAGCGAAAAGCGTGGGGGAAGCTTTACGCCAAACCCATTTAGAAATCAGCTGGAAACCATAATACAGAATGGTGAACTGATAGACATCATTCCAAAAAACCGAAAATACACCTGGAGTAATTGCAGATTGGGTAGCAACAATATAATGAAGAGACTGGATCAGTTTCTGGTTAACATCTCCCATCTTTCCACTTACTCAGTCACCAACGCCACCATTCTGCCCTTTGCGGCCTTAGATCACTATCCAATCACCTTAGCTATGGATACGCATTGTCCTCTTGGACCTATTCCATTCAAATACAATCATATTTGGAGCGATTATCAAACAGCAAAAAGTCTGATTCAGCAAACCCGGGGTCAACATGTGGAGGGATCTTCAGGTTTTATATGGGAGAATAAATTAAAAAATGTGAAAAAAGCGCTCAAAACTTGGGCAAAAGCGTAGTACAATGAGCCAGAGAAAAAAAAAGAGAGGTGAAAGACAAAATTGAAGAATTTCACTGTACAATAAAAAACCAAGAGTACCATCAGGATGAAAAGATTCAAGAATAAAACCTTTACAATCAGTTATACAGAATCAAAAGAGAAGAGGAAGAAAAATGGCGTATTAAATCTAGGCAGACTTGGCTGAAAATCGGAGACAAGAATACCTCTTTCTTTCATAAGCAAGCCACTGCTCGGCAAATCAAAAACAACATATCATCCATCACAGACAATGCAGGGACCCAACACACTGATCAAACAGCTATTAAAGGTGTTGCCTCATACCACTTCAAGGAGCTTTTAACTTAAACAGGGGAGGAAGAACTCTTTGATAACCTCCTGCAGCATTTGCCAACCAAAATTACAGCAGATTTAAACAAAAAATTCACAGAAGAGATAAAAGAGGAAGAACCTAAGGAAGCCATTTGGTGCCTTCAACCCAACAAGGCACCCGGTCCAGACGGCTTCCCAATATGTTTCTATAGAGAATACTTGGAATTGATAAAAAAGGATCTCATAAAATACTTCAAATGTATTCAGAGAAAAGGCAAAATAGGAGGCTATACAAACTCAACATACCTAGCCCTCATTCCAAAGGAGAACCGCCCATCTAATTTCTCCCGCTTCAGGCCAATATCATTATGCAACTCTTCCTATAAAATCTTCACAAAAATCCTTGCTACCTGCCTCAAACCTTTCCTTCCGATGCTAATTTCTGAAAACCAAGGAGGCTTTATGGCCAACAGGTAAATCTCAAATTCCATTCTCTTGGTTTAGGAAGCCATTCATTCTAGCCATTCCAGGAATGAAAAGGGCTTTATTCTGAAATTGGATCTAGCCAACGCCTTTGACAGGGTAAGGCACTCTTTTCTTTTTGCGGTTCTCCAGAAAATGGGCTTCTCTCCCCTCTTTCTGGACATCATAAGAGCCTATATTTTTGGTCCTTGGATTGCTCCCCTTATCAATGGTAGACTTGGACCTTACTTTCAATCCTCAAGAAGATTAAGACAAGGTTTCCCCTTATCTCCTTACCTTTTTCTCTTAATGGCAGAGTCATTCAACTATACGCTTGACCACAAGAGGCAGGCAGGCCTCATCATTCGTATTAAATTTGAAGATGGAGTAAAAAACATTAACCATTCCCAATTCACTGACGACACTCTGTTGCTGGGTGGGGTGACCACAATCATAGCTCAAAGATTCAAATCCTTGCTAGATCAATTCATGAGATACTCAGGGGGTCAAATAAACCATCTCAAAAGTTGTATTTACGGATGGAATGCTTCATCTCAAACGATTCAAGGCATTGCCAACATTTTTGGTGTTCCATGCAAGTTAAATTGGGACTACTTCAGCTATCTGGGAATGCCGGTGAGTATAGGGAATGCAAGGGCAGACGTTTGGGATTTAACCTTAGACAAAATGAAAAAGAAAGTCCATAAGTGGGGAACTTCTTGGCTCAATCCAGCAGGGCGGCTTGTGCTCCTCAAATCGGGCCTTTCCTCTCTAACTCTTTATCAATTTTCCCTGGCTCAAGCTCCAACCTCCTTTCTTTGCAAAATGGACAGTGTTCTCATATTTTTTCTTTGGCAGGGAGGGAAAAATGAGAGGAAAAAAATAAACTTGGTTGGATGGAAACAAGTCATCCAAAACCAAGAGAAAGGAGGCCTGGGCATTAGATCCCCAACTCTCATGAATTTAGCCTTTGGAGGAAAGCTAATATGGAGATTCATGGAAAACCAACCAGCCTGGTGGAAAAAAGTCTTGGAGGCAAAATACCTCTGCCAACCAAGGCAACTTCTGCTAGCAGCTGAGATTCCCAATAGAAACTGCACTAAGATTTGGAAGTTATGTAAAAAAGTCATCCCTTTAATGGCACAAAACATATCTAAGGTGCCCAAAGGAGGTAAGAAAGTCAATATTGGCGCTGATAAAATCATGGGAAATCCACCAATCAACAGCCTCCCAGGTATGGATTCTATAATTTCCTTTCTGCAAAGTAAAGGTATAAGTAATTTAGACCAAATTTCTCAATGGGATGCAACAACTCATGCTTCGAGGCAATGGGAATTTCCTCCCATCCCTCAACGCCTCAAAGGCAGCTTTGACAACTTTTGTAAACATCTGCACAACATTGCTCCAACCTTTAAAAATGGCAAGGATGAACTCAGATGGGACCCTACAGGAACCAGCTACACAATTCAAGCAGGTTATGATTATTTAAACAGCAAGGAACACCCAGCATCAACATGGATACACTGGAAGATTTTAAGGAAAGCAGAGGCAATTCCCAAGGTAAAATTTTTCATGTGGATTCTCTTGAAAGAAAAAACTATCACTGCTGAGAACCTTAAAAAAAGAGGTATTGATGGACCCTCTAGATGTCCTAATTTCCAAGAAGCAGAGGAATCTATGCAGCACCTTTTTATCTCATGTCCTTTCGCAGTCTCTTGTTGGAGCAGCATCAATCCTTCCGCCTCCCCCATCTGGAATACTCAACAATCCATTGACGAAGCTTTAATTAATTGGAAAAGAAACTACCCCTGGCAATCCATGAAACATAATCCTGCTAAGAGAATGTGGGACGCCCTCCCATTTGCTCTTTTATGGAGAATCTGGATTGCTCGGAACAACATGATTTTTAGAGACAAAGAGACTTCGATCAGGCATCTTTGTATCAAGGCAAAAAGTCTAGCGATTGAAACTATTGCTTCTAAGATCTCAAAAAAAATTGACATAACTAGTCTATGGGTTGAGGAAAAAGACTTCATAAGAAATTTAATCGACAAGATTAGTATCCCCCCAACAATGAAAGTATGTAGCAATCTGGGCAAAGCTAGCAGTCATAGATGGAAAATTTGCCTAAAGTAGGATGACTTCAGCAGTTGGCTTCATTCAAGTAACTCCCACTCTTTGTTCTTTGATGGTGCTTCCAAATAAATTCCGGGAGCGGCGGGAGCAAGGGGCATTATATTCACTCCTTTTGGGGATCCCTTAGTCTTCTTTGAATGGGGATTGGGAACCTTGTCAAACAACAGAGCCGAGGCTCTGGCCCTCTATCAAGGCATTCTCCAGTTACAGGCTCAGGGAATCAAAAAGGCCCTCATCTTCGATGACTCTGCCATCATCATTAATTTAATGAACAGCAAGCGGAAAGCTTCCAATATTTTCTTGCAGCAAACCATCAGTAGATGCAAAGTCTTGATATGCCACGATTAGGAATTCCACTTCTATCACATTCTTCGATCCATTAATCGAGAAGCTGATAAACGGGCTAGTCAAGCCTGCTCTCGGTCCAAAGGAAGCTTACTCTATAACAATGAAAACCTACACCACTTCATCCCTTGACTATCATGATTGTTTTAATGTGTTTATATCAAATGATCCATGCTTTTGACAAAATGTTTCCTGACCAAATCCACAGAAATCCCAATGCTCTTTGTCGCAAGCCGCCGAATATCCATTCATATCTCATTGCAGATTTTGCTGCCCACTGGTTATTTATTTTGAGAAGCCTCCCCTTCATCCGCAAGCCCCCATCTTCATGTTAGATGACTCCTCTTCTCTTGTTTCTGTGGTTAACAATCGGCTTACGATCTCTATCAATGTTCTCGCTCCATCTCATAGGCTTATTGCTCGACCCTTCCTCTCTGTTATGATCAGGAGCGCCATCTTGCCTAATAGCATTCCCTGTCCTACACACTCTTGCTTCCTCTTGCCCAGTTTTAGCCCCTACTTTAAAGTCTGATACCTCATTTAGTTCTGTTCTCAAGCTTCAAAGACAGTGTCCAACTCTCTATCCTGATATCCTGATCCACCTTTGGGTTCCCTCTATCGCCGTTTCTGCTTGGGAGAGCCCTCTATTAGTTTTGCTTCAGGCCAGTTTCGAAGCTTTTTTGATGGATCGCAGTGAAGATTGTCTTCATTTCCGTGACTTACAAGTTGAACTTGAACAAGTCAGAACGCATCAGCGTCTCCTGGATGATAAAATCAATGTTGCTGCAAGGAATTACCACAGCCAAATATTAGGCCGACCTCAACCTCTTCCTTCATCGCATCACTTCTCTGCAGGAGCAATTCAATGCTCTATCAAATACCTATGCGCACATTCAGGAGTCTGTTGATATCCTCAAGTATATGATGGATAAGATCAATGCCCCAAGTACCAGTTCCTCTAGTATAAAGGTTGCAGAAGCTAACAGCCACCTGGAGGACTTCACTACCCGACAGATTAGCCACATAAGTATAGATTAGATGTATTGCAAAGTCAGTTTGTTAATGTCTCAGTTTATTCGAATTTACACTTGTGTTAGAGCCTTTAAAAGTGAATATAAAATCATTTTAGCGGAATGCCTCAATGTAACTCAGAAACAAGCTCATTCTATGAGCCCTTCTTCTGTAACTTCGGAGACTAGTCTCCCCTTCCTTTTTTGAAATATATTTAGCAGCCGACTTTGTGAAAAAAAAAAAAAAACATTTTAAAGAACGGGTAATTTATTAGCCGGGCATCCCATATATGACACCGACGCACAAATTATAATTCTCTAAAGCTCTTGCCATACAATCATATAACATGACACGTTCTCTTCACATGCACCGCCCACCTAAACCGATTTTTGGTATGAGAGAAATGCAAGATGAGGTCAGAACAACACGTGTTGTATGATACAAAAAGGAATACACCTATACAAAACAACAATCATATAACAATGCATCAAAAAAATCTCTGCCACTTATTCGTATGTATTAACACACTCATTGCATGTCATCCACCTACACATGGTTAAAGCGTCTACACCATTGCCTGGGTGTTTGCTTCCTTACCACCTGGTATGTTATGGTGAAACATGTCTATGCCTAAGAATTTATGGCTTCTTTGCTATGGCCTGCAACAGAAAAATGCAAGAGTTACTCTGAAAAAATGATTGAGGATGTTGTATTCTACAAAAAAAAATGCAGGAGTAATAACTATGCAAAAACTATTGAGAATGTTGCAAGTTTGGATTGTTTGCTACAGAAAAATGGAGGAATTATTATGAAAAAACGGTTGAGAAACGATCGCTAGTGTTGCAAGTTTCAGTTGTTTGGCCACAGTATTGGCATCAAGGAAGAGTTACTATGAAAAAAATGGTTGAGAATGTTGCAGGTTTGGGTTGTTTGGCCACTTATAATGCAACAAGACAAAGAAAGAAGCTCATATCTATATAGTTATACCAGGATATTAGTACTTTTTAAAAGTACAGATGTTGTGCGTGGAGAACAGTGTTGTTGCTTCATCGTGGACTTTAATATCAATATTCACTTTAGATATAGTTAGTGCAAAAGAAAATTAATGCAGGGTGTTGGAATTGCGATGATGATAATTGTCTGCATATTATTTTGCATCGCCTCTTCATTATCATTATCAATGGCCGATGCAGCTGCATTGACAAGTAGTAGCATAGGTCTTAGCAAAGACTACTACAAGAAGACGTGCCCAAGAGCAGAGAGTGTGATAAGAGATACCATACGCAACGCTACCCACTTCGACCCCAAAATCCCTGCTCGCATTCTACGCATGCACTGCTTCATTCGGGTAATTCTTCTTATAATAATTCCTAATAGCCCACTTATTCATTATTTTTGTGTTGGAATATTACTCATCATGTCATCTTGATTTGAATAATTGTATCTTAAACATTGCAGAGTTGGGACGCATCGGTGCTGCTAGACTCTAATCGAAACAACGAAGCAAAAAAAGATAGACCACCCAACGTTTCACTCCGTGCTGTCTACATTATAGACGATTCCAAGAAAAAGATCGAGTCCATTTGCCCTAAAATTGTTTCATGCGCTGACATTCTCACCATAGCAGCCAAGGATGTTGTTCTTCTAGTAAAATGAGGATTTTATCCAACATGCCTGGAAGGGCTATAAGCTTCCAGCCTCTGTAACTTAAGAAATCAAGGAGTCATTCTCAAACTTACCTTATCAATCAAGGAGTCATTCTCGCACTTCAGACCCATTTCATTCTCAGACTTTGCTTGATCGATGTAAGATCTATTTCTATTTCTTTTTTAGCTTGGATGTATGGTTCAGTGAATCAGTAAGTAGAGGTAGGTAATGCAGTTCTTTTCCGTAAACCCTAGGCTAGGGTCTTTGAGGCGTTTTCTACTATGTATGGCGACACCTTCCTTATAGATAGATACAGGGCGAGAAAAAGAAATTCTACCTAATCATTATGCGAGTTGTTCAATGTGTTGTTGTAGTAGAAGTAGGTGGATTGGGCGGACTTACTTCAAGGGCAGACAACTTGACGCATCCTCCACGGGATCTACATTGATGGGAACTCTACTTTTGGGCTGGATAGATATCCATATATGGTTATATCCTCTTTTGAGGAGATTGCCTCCCCAACCCATTCCGAACAGAAACAAGGTTTGTATTTTTGTTTTTGTTCTATTTTTACTGTAACTATTTTATAGTAGATTGAATAATTGCTGAAATTTGGAATTTGAAAATACCTTTCAGTGTGTTGATTTTTGTTTGTTTCTTCTTTTTCTCTGAACACCCTTGAGCTTGCTTCGAACACTAAATCCATTGCTTCTTCTAGGCGTATGCTTTGAGAAACCAAGCATGGCAGCAAAGCATCAATGATGGTTGTTGGTATTTTCATGGCAGTTCTGTACACAAAGGTGAGGCGCCTACTGTGAGCAGGCAAGCATGGCAGCGTTTCTGATAACTATATTCAGGTGAAGGGCGCAAAGCGTCAATGTTGGTTGCTGGTATTTTCATGGGGGTTCTGCACACAGAGGTGAAGCGCCTACTTTCTTTCTGATAACTATATTCATGAAGCGCCTACTTTCTGATAACTATATTCATGGAAATTCTATTTTCATGAGGTGAAGGGCGCAAAGCATCAAAGGCAGGTGGCTAGAGTTGTTCGCTGTGCGGTGGCAACCAAAGATGGCAGGTGGCTACCTTTGCGGTGGGAACCAAACTTTGCTTAAAATTCACAAAGCCAAATAGCAAGTAAATCCAGACTTTGGTTAAAGCTTTTGTTAGTCCCCGGATATTCAACGACCCGGCAATAAGACCTCCAATATAAAAGTTTAGATAAAATCTAAAAAACATCAAAGGTCAAAAATAAAAGTTTGGATAAAAGCCAAAAACATCAGTTAGATGGTCTGGTCAACTCGAATTAATAGTGAGTCAACGTTGTTGCGAACGCTATAGTCCCTACTATGCCGGATATCCATTGATATCCATGGTCATATGTAGAATAAAATATTATCTCGTAAAAGAGTTTATAGTAATTTGATGCAAAAATATACCATTGTAAATACATTTAGATATATTGATAGCTATTCAATATAATATGAAAATTGTGATGATGACGTTGGTGGTAATTTTAATAGGGATACTAACTTAGGTAGGTATAAAATTTAAACATATAGATGCATGGCATTAAGAGATGTCACCATCACAACCAAGAAATTTAGTATAAATCGATTACAAATGTTATACATACCATATGTGGCACAAATAAGAAATGTAGTGCAATCGATATTATCCAAAACATAGATTATCACAAGTTATCCCAAATTTTCAAACTCACGCGCAAAGATGGATTACTCATCTGGTTCATTTAGCGGGATATTGAAGGAGGGAATTCCACTCTCCTCCCAGTCGTAAGCCATTTGTAACCTAATCTTTTTGCAATGGGCCAAGGTCTGAGGAGATAGATTCTCAATAATGAAACCTCAATCAACAAGCAAACAGAGCAAGTGTGATGAGAAAATGATGTGCTTGTTGTCAATCGGTCTGTGGCAAAAGCCTATTGGTGTGTATTTTTCTTATTTTTCCCATCGCCTCACCACCTCCTAGGGTCAAGTGGGGGTAAGGAACTTCGCCTTAAGCCTTAGTTTCTTGTCGAGGACTTTATCCCTTCAAATTTTGAGGGGCTTTGTAATAGGCATTCCATCTTAAATTGTGTGCCATGGTTTGAAGGTTCATGGCATGTCTTTTAATTTATCCTTATAGAATATAATTTGAAAATCAAGTGTTTATAAGAATTTATTATTATAATATAATAAGTGTTTATAATTATTATGATAATTTACGTATTTATAATTACAACTAAGTATATTTAAGATATAATGATTTATATTTAATCATATTATTAAGTTGTTATTATACATACTTGGTTATACAAAATAGGGGCTAACCTTTTTTTCAAAGGGTTCAGTATTTGATTTTGTGGATATGAGTGTGGATTTTCAAGGCAATAGGAAAAATTTGGAAATTTCTTCCTCAAACCAAGGATTCATAATGAACCCAACCTTCATTTTGGTTAATTAATAAATTAATACAAACACTAGTACAAATGGGTTGAAAATCCAACGTATATTCGTCAGTTATTCAACTCATTGTTGTCGACTATCTGACACATTGGAGTTATACTTTTTTGTCAGTGAGATTGTGTCGAATAGTTGACCCTTTATTAAGCGTCAGATATTCAATGGGATTGTCGTCAAATATCCGACACCCAAGATGGCCAAAAATGTCTTTGATCATTCGACACTTTGCGGTCAGATTTGTGATGCCAACAGACGGATATGCGACGGGACAAGTGTCAGATATCCATTGCCCTATATGCCAAAACATTTGATGCTTTTATGTCAGAAATTCAATGTTGTATTAGTCTAGTCTGACAATCTCTGACGGTTTTTGTTGTTCGTGTGGAATCGGATATTCAATGGTTGAGCGTTGGATAATTGGCTTTATAATAAGTTTGTGTGACAAGAGTGTTATGGCGTCGGCACGTTGTCCATCATTACAAAATCGTATATTCAACGATTTGTTTCATCAATATAACAGCCCTAGTGAAAACTCCATGTAATAAAAGTAAATAAAGGCAAAAAATAATAACCATGGTTGATGGGACACTTATTCCAAGTTGAATGTTGGGAAAAACATCCTAGGGGGTGTTCATTTGGTTTATTATGGCTAAGGAAAATGGAAAAGGAAATGGCTAAGGCTGTGGAAAGGCAAAATGGCATTTTTGGCACATTTATTTATGAAAATAATGGAAATTAGGAGAAAAAGGAGATGAAAGGTCGCAGGTTGCATGTGAGGAGGAAATTGAAGGAAAATAATAGAAAATGAAGAAAATAGAGGCCTCATTCATAAAAAAAGGCTTCTAAGGATCAGTTGGTAACCTTTTGTCGGTTCAGTTTTGGATCTCTCTCATTATTCTTTCTCTCTCTCACTCTTGGACACTTAGATTTCCTTGGAGCATTTTGGCATTGGAGTAAGAAAGGCAAAGAAGGCAAGAGGAAGCAAAGATCAAGCAGGGAAAGGAAAAATCAAGCAGCTACAGCAGAATTCTTTGTAGGTATTGATTTGCATGTGTATTTTCCATACTAGATTTGGCATGCATGGTATTGCATGTGATTCTTTTGTTGATGTGGCATGGGATTTTCCAGGTGTAACAGTGTTTTCAACCTAGCCTTTCCATTTCCGGATAGTCATGGTGTGATGGGGTTCTCATGTTTTGGTTGAGTTGGATTGTCAGATGGATTTGAAGCTGAGTGGGGTGGATCTCTGAATGATAGAGCACATGCCCTAATGGTCCCTGATTATGGATCACGGTAAATCCACTAACCTACTAACCCTTGAGCCAGACTGTGGGTTGTGGTAAATCCAGGATTATGTTGCATCAGTAGGCCTAGGAATCATTTCCGGTGAATGGCAAGATATATGGTAAATCCAAGAGGTAGTTTGCTCTTCGTTGGGCCTAGTAATCTCGGGTTTGGGATATGCAGTAAAGCCTAGAGAGTGGGTCTCAGTTTAGAGCCTAATGATCCGAGTTTGGATTGTGATAAAGCCTAAGAGACTAGGAGACAGGAGACAGGAGACAGGAAAATTCCTCACGGTGTAGGTGGAGAAATCTGGTGGCATGCATAATTGTTTGGCCTAGTGATCGGGTGAAGATCACGGTAAATCTTGTTATGACGTGTTCATTGTGTGGCCTAGTGATCCGGGATGGATTATGGTAAAACCTGGTTTCTATTGATGATGGTGAGGTGGTTTGGCCTTGGTATTCCCTAGTTGGTTATTTTGGTTTGAGTCCCACATTCATGCTTGGAATATGGCACGGGGGTGAATGGATTAAGAGACATTTGGTTTAGCCATTCTATGGTTGGTGGAACATGGAAGTCCCATCCCGAGTTTGGTTTTTGTATCATTAATGAAAGGTTATTTCTCCTTGTATTTCTATGAGAATTTTGATCGATTATATGTGGTCTATATGGTTGTACTTTCATGAGTATTTTTGTTGTTATTATGTTGGTTATATGTGTGTTTTATGATAGCAACTATGTATGCCTCTCAACATGTTTTTGCTTGTAAATTAATAGATAATGTATCTATGGCCTAAGAGATGGTAATGCAGCAAATGGCATGAGGGAACAATGGTTCTTAGTGATTCTCAGATAAGTACAAGACCCCTATGTTTAATTCAGTTTAATTATGTTGGTTACAACTGTAGATTACATGCTTGCGACATGTTTGATGAAATGTCTATCATGGCTAGTAGGGGTTTGATTAAGGTCTTGTTTAACTTATTTATTTTTCATCATTGTTTCCCTATTCTTTTACTTCTCATAAGTTATCATTCCATTTTGGGTAGTGTGACCTGGGCTCTGGACCTGAAAAAAGTGGCTCAAATCCCAGGGACGTTGGCATAACACTGGAAAATTGGGTCTTTGGATGTTGGCAAACAAGCCTTTGAGAGTGACTTTGTGTTTCTAGACGTTGTCATGCCTATAGCACGAGAGCAACTCAGGCTTAAGATGTTTAGAACATCAGTGGGACCTAGGGATAGGATTTCTGAGTGGCTGGCATGTCTCCTCGGGGTTCTAATGTTGATGTGGATATGTTGGTCGATGTGTGTGTCCCTTTTATTCCACTTCCTTAAGGTCACATAGGAGATCAAATCCAATCATAGTAGCCTCTCGTCGCATGTTTACCTTGGTTGGCTGGTTATTTGGGTAGGTGTGTGAGGAGGGGGTTACAGAGTGGTACCAGATCATGGTTCACCCCTCAGATTGGATGGGCAGTGTGTGTTGGTCATGCATGCATGTCAGTTGCATGTGTGTCTCTTACACTTGCATTCCATGTGCTTGTTATATTTGCTTGATGTTGATCATGATGGTAGTAATGTTGTCATGAGGATCTTGATGATTTGTTTTTTGGAATGCATCGTCATGAGTATATGATTGGTTTCATATGGTTATATGTCACTTACATGTTGATTATATGTCATTTGACTACATCCTTGTACATCAGGTGCATTCTTGTAGGTTTGATTATATGTATCGGCCTGGTAGGTTGATTACAAGAATTGATCACTTATGCTTGACTACATGTGTTTATGTGTATGTGTAGTTGATTAGGCATTGCTTATGCATGTTGATAGTTGCATGTGGAAATGTGTAGAATGGAATAATGGTTGTTGCCATGCATGAGGTCATAGCATGCATTATTGATCTGGCCTTGCATTGATGATTAGACCCTAACTAGAAATATTTTTATGTGTTGATGCATTTAATTGCGTATATATATATATATATATATATATAATATATATATATATATATCCTATTATGTTTATGTTATACATGTATCACATTGATTGTTGATCTTGCAGATAAGGTATCCTCCCTTAATTATGCTAAGGTATGTTGATTTATTGTGATTTAATTTATCTGACATATTACGCATTGCATGAAATAAATACCAAACGGATAGCAAGGTGGTAGACTACATAGAATCTCCTATGAATCAGATGGGTAGTGTGGTGTGGGGCACTCCTCTAATTTGGCAGACACATTGAGAAGCTTGAAGGAAGAGATAAGGATTTGTATGGCAGATAATGACATAATCATACAGGCACAAGAGAAACAAGCAGATGTTAACGATATACTTCTTCAGAGTTTATCAGACTTGCAACAACAAGGACCACTTTGGATTAGCCATGGACATGAGGATAAAACTAACGGAGCATATGGTAGCAGGTCTCTTGGTAGACACAAGTCGGATAGATATGATAAAGATGGCAGGTTGTTGGACACTCTGGATAGGAGGGCCAATGAGTATAGGTACTATTCTAGTTCTGGTTTTGATAAACACCATGATCATCATCACTATCCTTAAAGGAGGAATGATAGGGGATACTTACCAGATGAGTTTAAGAAAGAGAAGCCACCTACTTTTGATGGAGATGTGAAGAAGTTGGAATATGCAAAGGCTTGGATACTTGGGATGAACAATTTTTTTGGATTGCATGATTACACGAATAACATGAATTTTAGAGTAGCAATCTTCAGCTTTAAAGGTAAGGAAAACATTTGGTGGAAATATGTTAATTGGGTCAAAGACATCAGAACAAATGAATTGAGTTGATGGGAGTTCAAAAGTATTTTTAGGAAGAAATACTTGTTAAAAAGGTACTATGACAGTAAGGCCAAAGAATTCTATGAGCTAAAGATGGGATCAATGACAAATGAAGAGTACACGACCAAGTTTCTAGAGTTATTGAGGTATGTACCATATCTTACTGATGAGAAGGCTAAAGTTCAGTGATTTGTCAGGGGTCTGCCATTAGAATTTAGAAATCAGATTGAGTATGATGAGCCTCGGTCACTTGAGGAAGTTATTGGGAAACTAAAGCATTTCTATGAATAATCAAAGGTAAGAATGAATCGCAACAAGGATGGAAGGGAAAATACAAAGGCAAAAGTAAATGGAATCCTAAGAGGACAAGGCCTCAACATGCAGATGAGAAAGAGAATGTGGCACCGCAAAAGAGATTTAATGAAGCTAGGCAGGGACATGAGTCGCAAAAACAGCATAGAGGTGTTGGTACTGGTCGGTTGGAGTGTTGGATGTGTGGCAAGGAACACATTAAGAGAGATTTTCCATAGAATTAGGGTGGTAGGCCTCATATATACAATGCACAAGAGGCACAGACTGTTGGGGATGTAGGGCAGGGCATTCTTCATACCTATGCAGTAGTGGACAACAGACAAGCGGAACACCAGGCATCTATCATTGAGATGGATGGTAAGCTTTGTGATCAAGTTATTTCTATTTTGATTAACCTAGATCTAATTATATCTATGTTAGTCTTGACTTGGTGGATAAGTGTGGTTTGAGTAAGGAATTGCATGCAGAGTCTTGGTTAGTGCAGTTGGCTACAGGTACAAAGAAGTGAGTTCATCATTGGGTAAGATCTTGTGCATTTGATTTGAGTGGTATGCCTACCGCAACACATTTAAATTTATTACCATTGGGATCATACAGTATGTTGTTGGGAATGGATTGGTTTTTATCTTCATAAAACCAAGGTAGACTGCTATGACAAAGCATTCAGTATGTTGATGACAATGGGGAACCAAGATTCTTGAAGGGTAAGAAGAGAGCCACATCAATTAGGATGGTGACAGTTATGCAAGCAAAGTGTAGTCACAGGAAAGGGTGTATGTTATTTGCAGTACACATTTTTAGTGATAAGGGTAAGGAGGTTGAGGATGCAGATGTGTTAAGTAGGTACCCAGTTCTATTGTAGTTCAAGGATGTATTTCCTGAGGATATTTCAGAGTTGCCACCCCATAGGGAGGTATACCTTTCTATTGAGTTAGTGTTAGGGGTAGCTCTAGCATCAAAAGCACCTTACAGGATGAGAACACTTGAGTTTGTTGAGTTGAAGCTATAGTTGAAGGAAATGTTGCACAACGGATACATTAGGCCAAGTGTATCACCTTGGGGCGCATCAATACTATTTATGAATAAGAAAGACGATACTCTTAGATTATGCATTGACTACAAGGAGTTTAACAAAGTGACCATCAAGAACAGGTATTTGTTACGGAGGATTGATGACTTGTTCGATCAGTTGAAGGGAGCGACAGTGTTCTCGAAGATCGACTTGAGATATGGATACCATTAGGTACGCATCAAAAAGGAGGACATTTACAAGACTACGTTCAGGACCAGGTATGGGCATTATGAGTTTGTTGTTGTTCCATTTGGCTTAACTAATGCTCCAGCTACATTTATGTCCTTGATGAATAGTGTGTTGCGTCTGTATTTGGATAATTTTGTTATTATGTTCATTGATGATATATTGGTATATTCTAAAAATGAGGAAAAGCATGCCGAGAATTTGGTAGTAGTGTTGAGGTTGTTGAGGGAGCATCTGTTGTATGCTAAGCCCAGCAAGTGTAGTTTCTTTCAGAGTGAGGTACATTACTTTGGGCATGTTGTCTCCAATGAGGGAATTACAGTAGATCCAGAGAAGATAAGGGCCATCATGGAGTGGGTAGCTCCTAATAATGTGGATGAGGTGAGATCCTTCAAGGTGTTAGCAGGCTATTATAGGAGGTTCATCAAGAAATTCCCACGGGTCGCTTATCCCATCACATCATTGCAGAGGAAAGGTAAGAAGTTTGAATCGACAGAGGAGTGTGAGGCTAGTTTTGAACAACTTAAGCAGTTGTTGACACATGCACCAGTGCTACAGATTACAAATCCAAACAAAAAGTTTGTAGTATGCACATATGATTGCAATAGAGGACTTGGTGGATTCCTTATGCAGGATGGATAGGTGGTATGTTATCAGTCATTAAATTTGAATGAGCACGAGAAGAACTATCCCACGCATGATCTTGAGTTGGTAGCGATTATACATGCATTGAAGATGTGGAGACGATATCTTTTGGGAAGGAAGTTCACATTGGTGAGTGATCACAATGGTTTGTGATATCTATTTGACCAACTGAATCTTAATGGTAGGTAGGCTCGATGGTTGGCTACAATTAGTGAGTTTGATTTTGAGATTAGATATATCAAAGGTAAAGAGAACAGAGTGGCATATGCTCTTAGCAGGTGGATACAGGTAAATCACTTAGCAACTATGAGCTCCTATGGGATAGACTTACAAGATAAGATCTTATAGGTAGGTTAGCAGGATGTCAAGTATATGGAGATTGTGCACAAGTTGCAGCAGGGTGATGGTAAAGGTACAGGTGCATGTACATGTACATGTAGTGGTACAGGTGCATGTACATGTGCATGTAGTGGTACAGGTTATGTGGAATACATGTACAGGCACAGGTACAGGTACGGGTGCAAGTGCATAGGATGTGGATTATTGCCTTATAGCGAATAGATTGGTCAGTTTCAGAGACAAGATATATGTGCCAAATAGCGGTGAGCTCAAGAAGGTGATATTGAGAGAGTTTCAAGTGAAACCATGCTCGAGTCAGCCAGGTTATCATAAGACATTGACTGCAGTGAAGAAATTTTACTATTGGTTGAATCTGAAGAGGGATGTAGCAGAGTTTGTGGCTGGGTGTTTTGATTGTCAGCAAGTGAAGGTAGAGTGCAAACATCCAGGTGGACTGGTACAGCCGATCGCGATTCCAGAGTGGAAAATGGAGGTCATTTCCATAGACTTCATCACAAGGTTTCCGAAGACAGTGAGACAGCATGATTCCATCATGGTTTTTGTGGACAGGTTAACAAAGGTTGTGTACTTCATTCTAGTGAAGTCTACATTCTCAGCTAGCGATGTGGCACAGATATTTATCGAAGATTTGGTTAGACTACATGGTGTTCCAAATAATATTATGTCAGACAGGGATGTGAAGTTCACATCCAAGTTTTTGAAGGATTTATTTGCAGGTTTGGGCACAGAGGTGGCCTTCATCACAACTTATCATCCATAGTCAGATGGTCAGAAAGAGAAGGTCAACAAGATATTGGAGGACATTTTGAGGATGTGTGTGATGCATCAACAGCGGAAGTGGGAAGCGTATATTCCCTTGTTTGAGTTTGCATACAACAATGGGTATCAGGAATCATTAATGATGGGTCCTTTTGAGGCATTGTAAGGGCAGAGTCGCAATACTCCCATCAGCTGGAGTGATCCAGTGAACAAGGTGTTGATTGGACTAGATATGTTGGTAGACATGGAACAGGAAATGCAGGTGATCAAGAAAAATCTAAAGGTAGCATAGGATAGGTTGAAAATCTATGCAAACATGAACATGTTGTTCAAGGAGTTTTGGGTTAGGGAATAGGTTTACTTGCGTATCAAACCAAAGAAGAGATCCTTGCGGATTGGATCATGTGCCAAGCTGGCACCATGGTTTTGTGGACCCTTCAGTATCATTGAGAGGATTGGGACAGTAGCCTATCGACTTGCACTGCCTCCGAGAATGAAATTCCATGATGTTTTCCATGTATCATTGCTTAAGAAGTATGTTAAATATGTTGATCGTGTGATTGACTGGTCTGTATTGTAGGTGGAACCAGATGGAGAATTCCAGCCAGAGCCTCGGTGTATATTGCAGAAAAAGGTGCTCATGCTCTGGAATCAAGCAATAGAGCAAGTTAAAGTGCAGTGGAAGAACTTTGGGCTTGATGAAGCTACATGGGAGATGGCGGATCAGATGCAGGCTATGTATCCTTCCTTGTTTGTCAGTTGAAGGAAAGCAGTTTCAGCATGGTGTTTTGGTATTTGTATTGGTATATGTTTTGGTATATGTTTGGTGATTTTGGTATATGTACATATGTATATGGATGTAAATACACCATGAGCTAAGTTATAAATCTCGAATAAGCAATATGGGTGTCATGTCATTATTTTTTCATGTTGTTATGATGTTGGTTTTCTTTTCAACAAAGTGATCATTATAAATATTGCATCGAGATATGTTATAAAGCTCCATGGGAATTATGTTTTATTTTTAGCGGTTTTGTTGAGGTATTTTGTGGTTTAACACTAAGGGCAGTGTTCCCCAAGGGGGAGGGTTCTGTAACAACCCTCATGAAAATTCCATGTAATAAAAGTAAATAAAGGAAAAAATAATAACCACAGTTGATGGGACACTTATTCCAAGTTGAATGTTGGGCAAGACATCCTAGGGGGTGTTCATTTGGTTTATTATGTCTAAGGAAATTGGCAAAGGAAATGGCTAAGGTTGTGGAAAGGAAAAATGGAATTTTTGCCACATTTGTTTGTGAAAATAATAGAAATTAGAAGAAAAAGAGGTGAAAGGTCACAGGTTGCATGTGAGGAGGAATTGAAGGAAAATAATGGAAAATGAAGAAAATGGAGGCCTCGTTCATAAAAAGGCTTCTAAGGATCAATTGATAACCTTTTTTCAGTTCATTTTTGGAGCTCCCTCATTATCCTCTCTCTCTCTCACTCAATCTTGGAAACATAGAGTTTTCTTGGAGCATTTTTGCATTGGAGCAAGAAAGGAAAAGAAGGCAAGAGGAAGCAAAGATCAAGTAGGGAAAGGTTGGATCAAGCAACTACAGCATGATTCTTTGCAGGTATCAATTTGCATGTGTATTTTCCTTGCTATATTTGGCATGCATGGTATTTCATGTGGTTCTTTTTTTGTTGTGGCATGGGTTTTTCTAGGTGTAATAGAATTTTCAGCCTTGCCTTGTCATTTCGAGATACCCATGGTGTGATAGGGTTCTCGTGTTTCTGTTGAGCTGGATTGTTGGATGGATTTGAAGCTGAGTGGGGTTATCCTCCTAATGATAGAGAACATGGCCTAATGGTCCCTAAACCAGACTGTGGAACATGGTAAAGCCACTAGCCTAGTGACCCCTGAGCTAGAATGTGGGTTGCGGTAAAGCCAGGATTGTGTTGCCTCAATGGGCCTAGGAATCCTTGTCAATGAATGGCAGGATATACAATAAATCCAAGAGGTGGTTTTCTCTCTGTTAGGCCTAGTAATCATGGTTTTGGGATATGCAGTAAAGCCTGGAGAGTGGTTCTCGTTTTAGGACCTAGTGATCTAGGTTTGGATTGTGATAAAGCCTGAGAGACAAGGAGACAGGAAAATTCATCATGGTGTAGGTGGAGAAATTCAGTGGCATCCATGATTTTTTGGCTTAGTGTTCGGGTGTATATTACAGTAAAACATGTTATGATGTGTTCATTATATTGGCCCAGTGATCTAGGGTGGATTACGAAAAAGCCTGGTTTCTATTGATGAGGGTGAGGTGGTTTAGACTCAGTATGCCATGGTTGGTTCTTTTGGTTTGAGTACCACATTCATGCTTGGAATATGGCATAGGGGTGAATGGATGAAGAGAGATTTGGCTCAGCCATTCTATGATTGGGTGGAACATGGAAGTCCCATCCCGAGTTTGGTTTTGGCATCATTAATGAAAGGTTATTTCTCCTCGTATTTCTATGAGAATTTCGATGGATTATATGTGATCTATATGGATGTACTTTCATGAGTATTTATGTTGTTATTATGTTGGTTATATGTGTGTTTTCTGACAACAACTATGTATGACTCTCAGCATGTTTTCGCTTGTAAATGAATGGATAATGTATCTATGGCCTAATAGATGGTAATGCAATAAATGGCATGAGGGAACAATGGTTCTTAGCGATTCTAAGATAAGTACAAGATCCCTATGTTTAATTATGTTAGTTACACCTTTAGATTACATGCTTGCGACATGTTTGACGAAATGCCTGTCATGGCTAGTAGGGGTCTAATTAAGGTCTTGTTTAGCTTATTTATTTTGCATCATTGTTTCTCTATTCTTTTACTGCTCCTAAGTTTTCATTCCATTATGGGCAGTGACCTGGGCTCTAGGTTTGAAAAAGTGGCTCAAATCCTAGGGACAATGGCATAACACTAGAAAATTGGGTCTCTGGACACTGGCAAGCATGCCTGTGAGAGCGACATTGGGTTTTTAGACACTTTCATGCCTATAGCATGAGAGCGACTGAGGCTTAAGATGTCCAGAACATTAGTGGGACCCAAGGACAAGATTTATGAGTGGCTAACATGTCTCCTGAGGGTTTTGTTGTTGATGTGGATAGGTTGGTTGATGTGTTCCGTCGATTCCATTTCCTTAAGGTCACATAGGATTTTGAATCCAATCATAGTAGCCTTTCATCGCATGTTTACCCTAGTTGGTTGGTTACTTGGGTAGATGTGTGAGGAGCGGGTTGCAGTCGGCTAGGAGTCAGATATTTGATGGTGTCCACTTAACGTTGAATATCCAACGAGTGCATGAGCATTAAAAACATTTATATAATTTGATTTAGGGCACTCTCAAATCCAGCCATAATTAGTCTAAATATTTTATTCCCTTTGATGAATCGCATAGACCAAAAAATTATACATGCTAGAAACGTCACACCACCTCAATCCCATCATATCCTCAACAATATGATGACCAAGAGAAGTAGGGTACAGTTGTTGGCTAATAAAAGGTGCATTTTAAAACTCCTAATTATCCCACATTAATTATCAACCCGGGCAATTCCTCTTATTTCAAGAGTGTACACAATATGTGGCTGTTTTTAAAACCAGAGAGTAATGTTTCCTAAATTGTAGTATAGATCTTTAAATACAAGAGTAAACGAGTGCATCTAATAAACTCCAATTGCAATCATTAAAAGGAATATAACATCTAAACTTCAAGACTCAATCTTCTACCGAAATTGTAATCAATCCTTACTCAAGCAATTCGACTAGCAGTGGCATCAGCTGAGAGTACAATATCAATAACTCATCTCTTCTTAACTGATTTAATCTAAATCAAACTCAATATCCAGTAAATAATCCAAACAGCAATGATATCAATTTGAGAGTCCAACAGCGATAGTTAAACTCTTTATAGTTGATTAAATCAAGTTGAATATTTATCTAAGTAACTCAATCTGAAATGAAGGTGAACTAAATCAAACAATAATGTTGTAAGTCATATAAAGTAGAGATATTTTGTCAACAAAGAAAACAATAAGCAGCGAAGGAGATAAAATCACAGAAGCAAGAAAATTATCAAGCGATCACACTTGTGAGAATTGGAAATGTATGACACAAAGAAAGCAGTTAAATCCACCAGAGGTCGTGCCCTTAGCCGCCAGCGAACACTGCTAAGTTACTCCAGATAATGCGAGGGAACAACAACTTCACTTATGTATTAATCATCGAACGAAAGTAGCATTACAATATAACCGTGTTCTCTCAACAGCGAGAGTATGTAGTTAAAATTACAATTCCAATAACAACAGAGATTTTATTCTTACAATCGTCTCCTTTTATAATCAGAAAGGGTAAAAGATAAATGTAAATGCAATCCCTTAGGATCGGGCCTGAGGGATTTACAACCAATTTCCAACTTCAGACATCCTTTCCTTTCTCACGTTGATCCTCTTGATTCATCTTTAGCCTTATCCACAACTGTCGCGTTCCTTCCTTCACTTGTTGATTTTTGTTGTTCCTTTGTTAGGCAACAGCAATTGTCCCTTTTGTTGTTTTCCTGCATAAAGAAGGGTAATAGTTAGCTAAATCGTAACTACAAATAATTCCTTCATTTCTTACCATAATTCCTCAATATATTAACGCATTAAGATATAGAAAAGATAAGAATAAAGGAAAAGGATGATGAGATTAATAGTAACTACATACCCATTTCGTGACTCAACATACTCCCCTGCTTACCCTATTTTATGTCCTCATGAAAAGCAAGTAATTTGTATGCAGATCAATTAAAGAATAGGTTGGGGAAGGAATGTTGTAAAGCGGTCTAAAACCATGATTCTGGGCCAAGAGCTCAAAGATGGGCCATGTCTGTCCTTCAGGCAATTCGTATATAGCCTGATAAGCTTTAGTAGGATACCAAGGCTATAACCTTTAGTAGGATACCAAATGATGGGGCTACGGAACCGACGTCCTAACCAATAAGGACCTTCTCTCAAAATGAGATTGCTATATGTGACAAAACGGTCTGCAGCTAGTTTATAATTTTTGTAATTAAATGGCTCTATATTATGTACACTACTAGTGGAGACTGTCCACCTGAGCTTGGCTACAGCCAAGGAGCTTTCCTGAATGGAGAGGAAGTATTCTACTCCCTTTTGTACAATCTCTTTCTGAATAGGCCCCAAAATTTTAATCACCCCTTCCCTTGTCATCAGACTCTTGTGATTGGCCAACATTTGCAAAGGATGCTTGGGTTCACTTCTAACCCAAAGATCCAGTCCATGCTTTTGTCTTTGGAACGCGTTATGAGCCTTGAACCATTTCAATTGATTGATTGCAAATGAGATAAAGACTTGGAATTGAACATCCTCGACAAAAGGGTTGGGGTTCTTTTCCACCTCTTCCTCTAATTCAAAATTGTGTAGGTAAAATTCATAAAAACTTTTACCCCATGTTGTTTGCAACTATTTATAAAATCCTCAATTGTTTTTTATTCGATTGGTTTTCAAGCTCTCACAGCTTTAATTTTTAACAGCAAGTATCGTTCTAACAAAAATAAGGCATAATTATTGGCAAGAGATCTGCATGCCAAGGCATCAGTATATAATGAGCAGATAGTGTCTGTTTGATTCATGACCTTCTCTAATCTAAGCTTAATTTTCTCAATTTTCTCTTCTGCCTTTCGGTATCTGTTGAAGGTCTCGCTTTCTGATGTCTTCATGTCCTAAATTTGCCTCTGAAATTCTTGGTATTTTTGTTGGGAGACAGTTTCTTGTTCAAGCCGTTCTACGGCAAGCTGAGCCTGTGCTAAATCTTCTTCAAGATTCAATATATTGGGGTCATTGCGTGTCATGACATCTTTGGCTTGAATGGTTGTCTAAGTACTTATGCCATGAGAAGGAATGCCTACTATCTGTGTTTCTTTATTATGGGAGGTTCAAACCTCCGTCTAGGTAGCCATGCTGTAGGAGGGTACCACCTCCATCTAAGTAGCTATGTTATAAGAGGGTACAGCCTCTGTCTAGGTAGCTACTTCTGCAAGAATTTCATGTTGTTACTTAACAGGTTGAGTGAGTATGGGCTCAGTTTAAGTCTTTGTAGCCCTACTTTCATATAATTCAGTTTGAACTGTTGCGTTTATTGTCTCTGGGGTTTTATCTGGAACCTTCCCTGCTGATATTTCTTTTATCTTTCTTCTGAACCTTTTTACCGTTTTGCGAAGCCTCTGTTATTCCTTCCTAAGCTTTTTAATTTTGGCTCTGTACTTTTTCGGAAGAGCAACTATTCTGTTAATAGTTTCTGCTTCTAACAAGCCCGGTTGCTCATCCTGGCTCTATTCTAAAAGAACTGTGTCCCCAGATTGGTAATCGTTTTCCTGGCTTATTTCTACTCCTTCTGTTTGGCCTATATTCTCCATGTTTAGGCCTACCGGGCTGGGTTCTCCTGGAAGCGTGTCACCAAGTTGGTTCACCTCTTCTTGAATGGCCTCTATGCATGTTTCTGCTTCATGGCTTACATTTTCTGATAGAATTCTCTCTAGCCAAAGTTCTCCAGAGATTCAGTTGCTCCCAAATTAAAATTGAGTAGGCTTTCAGGCTGTATGAAATCATTAATATTGGTCAGGATCTAGGCCAATTCGATATCGTGAAATAAATCACCTGGGGCACTTGTATTTGGTGTTGAGGGGAGTCCTGATTCATTTCTTTTCTCATCTCCAGAATGCCCTTTTTTTCCCTCATGGTCTGATTCATGGTCCTCCCGTCCTTCTAGCTACAAGTATTGCTCACTTCCTTGGCTGGATAGTTCTATGGGTTAGCTGATACTGCCTTGGGGATCTTCGACCGCTCTTAATTTTGTCCTCAGCCTAGTGGAATGTCTGCGCTTTTTGGGAACGTTCCTTGCAAGGGTAGTCCTCTTCCTTTTCGGAACAGGGTTAGGTGCACGCAGAGCCAAGCCTCCTTCGAGAGCAAATATTAGTTCCTCCCAACTTGATTGTTGTTGGGCGAGGTTGTAGCTAACTATTAGCCTATCAAACAGTGGTGGCTTACTACGGTTTCTATGTGTCGGGACCGTCTTAACCTCTCGGCGGTGTCATGTAGTAAAAGATTCAATAATGCAGATAAATTTACAGAGCACTTTTGTTTTAGAACTGCTAAGAGTTTGAGTTGACACGGCCTTACCACGTCTTTGCGCCTGTGGCATGGGATGTAATTCTGGTTGATTCTTGCTAATTCTCCCCATGGTTCTCCAAGCAAAGATGGTTGAAAGCCTTTGCCTTTTTTGATCATCTCCTGTCCTTTGTCCTTAAAGACTTCGATAGCATCATGCAACTTCAATCATTTGTTAGCCCATATGGGTCCTTCAGCCGGCAACCGGGATACTTCTGCTATCACAGCGTCTGATACTGTGATTTGTCTACTCCTTACCATGGATTTTCCATTCTATAAATTTCGTAGGAATTCAATGGCAATTTCCTTGTTGGGTGGCTGAAATCGCGTAAAATAAGCTACCCACCCAGCTCGGGCTAAAATTTCTCTAGCTATATCAGAAACAGCCAGTATTAGTGGCTCCCTGCGCACTGTTCTTCCTCTCATACTATCTGAATTCTACAAATGGTTAGTGTAGCAGAGATAGCACAGCAATAAACAGAGCCGAGTGATGCAACAACAAGTTGTTGTAATAGTTATATTGGATGATACTTTATAAACATAAATACTATTATCTAAGACTTGTTATTATGCCACATCGTCTGTGATCATGGAATGTCGTATTGCCCTGCAAAATCAAATAAAGAGATGACACACATGCATAAGCACATTGGAGGTTGCTCCTCGCCCCCCTTTGAAATGATAGGTCGCGTTCAACCGAATGAGTGAAAGGATAACGCGCTGGTGGCAAAGTACAGGGACGATGAAAGTGGCAAGGTATGCATATTAATGAAAGGATCCTAAAAGATATCGGAGTGTTGAAATCAATGCATATAATGAGAATTATCAATAAGTGATGAAATGTCGTGAGGTGAATTGAGAAGGAAAAAGGACAACTGACGCAAGAAAAAATACTTTACCGTCATTATTCTAATTAAAACTATTATGATCGATTTTTAAAAGATATCTCATGCAGAAAGGTTCAAAGTAAGTTAGCAACATAATCTACCTTTAGTAAAGATAAAAGATAAGAAAAGGGAATTATAATAACTATTGATGTTGAAAATAGGACTTCAATACCATCAACAGAGCTTCTGTTGCCTGCAGGCGTCTATAGCCTCAACAGAGTTGCTTTCTAACCCTTTGGAACCATGATCCTCTATGTATAATTGGGGAAATGCATTATGAAATCAAAGTAGAGACCAATTTGCTGGCATGGTAACCAGATGAACACATTGCCATTCACTGGGAAGGAGCGAAAGGTGGGTAGGTCGGCTCGTAATGAGACTTCCTATTCCAAGGACTTTATTTCTTGATGCATCCATTGGATCATATCCCTGGTGTGGTGGCCATAGTGGGAATGCCACTTCGTTGCTTCCTTATGATCATGGTAGGTTGGCTCGTGATGAGACCCCCTATCCTCCATCTATGAAAAATCATAGAATTGTTAGTAAACATATGTATATGTTTCTTCTTTCTTTCTTTTTTTTTCTTTTTTTTTTCTTTTTTTTTTTAACAGCACTTCCTATTTATATATAGATGGTGACTCAACACTCCTTAGGAGTAGGGATGGCGGAAGAAGTCTGAACATATCAATAGAAAAGAAGTATGCCCTTAACCTTATTGATGATAATGAACAGGGAGAATTATAGGGGTTAGGGGAGAACCAGCATGGTACAAATAATCAGTCAATTTGATTTATAGTGGAAATGAGGACAGTGAAGTGATATAGATGGTTGTGTCTTTTCTTTTTTGATCAATACAAAGAAATGTTGTTAAAGATGATAATATTCAATATATTTACATGTTCCAGTAAACTCCATATTTGTATCCTTCCATATATATTTGTACACTTGTGCCTTATAGAGGATCATAAAGAGTGAGCAAAGGAAAGAAAGTATGTTCTCAAAAAAAATATATTCACAAAGTGTTATTTCCTAAAAGAAACAGCAAAAGAAAACCTCACACAAAAAGTGTTGTTCCTTATAGGGAACAGCAAGGAAAGACACGCAAAAAGGTGTTGTTCCTTAGAGGGAATAACAGTTATTCCCTGTAGGGAACAGCAAAGAAAATACATACGAAAATTGTTGTTCTTTAGAGGGAACAGCAATTGTTCCTTAGAGGGAATAGCAGTTGTTCCCTGTAGGGAATAGCAAGGGAAATACACACTAAAAATTGTTGTTCCCTGTAGGGAATAGCAGTTGTTCCCTGCAGGGAACAACGAAGAAAATGCACACAAAAATTGTTGTTCCCTGTAGGGAACAGCAAGACAAAATGCACGCTAAAATTGTTGTTCCTTAGAGGGAACAGCAAGAAGAAAAAAATTGCACACCGAAATTGTTGTTCCTTAGAGGGAACAACGGGTGTTAGAGGGAACAGCAGTTGTTCCTTGGAGGGAGCATCAGCTGTTCCTTGGAGGGAACAACAAGAAGAAAAAAATTGCACACTGAAATTGTTGTTCCTTAGAGGTAACAACGGTTGTTCCTTGGAGGGAACAGCAATTGTTCCTTGTAGGGAACAGTAAGAAGAAAAAATTTTCACACCAAAATTGTTGTTCCTTAGAGAGAACAGCGGTTGTTCCTTAGAGGGAACAGTGGTTGTTCCTTAAAGGGAACAGCAGGGAGAAATCCACATGAACATTTTTGTTCCTTAGAGGGAACAGTAGTTGTTCCTTAGGGGGAACAGTAGTTGTTCCTTAGAGGGAACAACAGCTGTTCCTTAGAGGGAACAGCAAAGGAAAAATAGAAAAAACTTATATACAAATTATTATACAAGCAAATTAAATCAAACAGAAAGGGAAATTTATGTATAAATTTCAAAACAAATAAATTATTCACTGGACCGATGTTATGGATGGGTTGCCCCCCTCAGCAAGAATTTGTATAGTGGAATCTTCCCGTAACTGTTGGCAAAAGGACTCCCTGGTAAGCGGTTTGTGGTAGAGGCATACTCGATGTTCATTCGCTTTAAAAGAGTAGCCAAACCCATCAATGGTGGCTAATGTGAGGGTTCCATTATCATGCACCTCTTGTATCTCATAGGGGCCTAACCATCTGGTTTGGAGTTTGCCCGGGAAATCCTGGAACCTAGAATCATACAAAAGTGCCCAATCACCTTCATGGAAGATGTTCTTCTTGATAAGGGCATCATGCCATTTCGCTCTTTGTTGTTGGATCAGTGCAGTATGCTGAAGAACTGATAACCAAATTTCATCTAATTCATTGATGCAGCCTATTAATTTGTGCTTCATTTAAGTCCAGGCCTACTTCTTAAGCTATCCTCAATGTCTGAATTTCAAATTCTATTGGGAAGATAGGTTCTTTGCCAAACACTATTTGATATGGGGAATATCCTATGGTATTTCTCCATGTCGTGCAGTATGCCCACAAGGCTTCTAGCAATCAGGTAGCCCAGTCATGTCTATGTGATGCGACTGTCTTTGTGAGTATTGCCTCGATTACTTTATTTGTACTTTCTACCTGGCCATTTTCCTGCGGGTGGTATGGAGATGTGATTTTGTGCATGATATGATGATTTTTTAATGTCATAGCAATCTTATGGCCTACAAATTGTGGCCCTCTATCTGTGATTATCTCTCTAGGCAAGCCATACCGCACGAAAAGTTGGAAAAGAAAGCGGATTACTGAGTCCTTCGTTGCCCTTGGTAATGCTTCTACCTCCACCCATCTAGTCACATGTTCTGTTGCAACCAGTATATATGTCTTTTGATTAGATGATGGGTTTATTGGACCAATGAAATCTAACACCCATCATTCAAAAGGTTCAATGACTAACTGCGGATGCAGGGGCATCTCGTTAGACTGCCCAGGGTGGCCCATTCTTTGGCAACTATCGCATGCCTGGACAAACTTTTTGGCATCCTTAAAAATGGTGGGCCAATAATAGCCCATCTGTAAGACTTTGTGACCAGTCTTGCGGTCTGTAAAATGTCCACCGTAAGGCCCATTGTGGCAAGCTTTCAGGATGTCGAAGATTTCGTCTTCCCTGACATATCTTCGAATATGCATATCGGCTCCTGTATGGAATAAATATCCTCTGATCCAGGAGAACTGAGTGCTACGTTGTACTATTTGTTTTCTTTCACTGGGTATCAAGTGCTTGGGTAATTTTCCCACTGCTAGGTAGTTTGCGACATCCGCGTACCACGATGTTTTCACGGTTACAACAAATAAGTGCTCATCAGGGAACTGGCCTTCTACTGCTGCCGAGTCGTCTGTCTTTGGCACACATGAAATGAAGTCTGCTACTAGATTTTCCTTTCCTGGTCGATCTTTGATTGTTATGTCGAATTCCTATAAAAGGGTCAACCATCTTGTTACTCTTCCATCTGTAACAGGTTTATTAGCTAGATATTTAATAGCAGAGTGATCAGTATGCAAAACCACAGGGTATCCTGTTATAATGTCTGAATTTATTAATATCATAGATTACAACCAGAAATTCCTTTTCAGTTACAGTGTAATTCAACTCAGCAGGAGATAGATTTTTGCTGATGTAGTATATTGCATAATGTTTCTTATCTTCCTCCTGGCCAAGAATTGCTCCAATGGCCATATCTGATGCATCGGATGAGATCTGGAATGGAAAATCCCAGTTTAGGCCCCGTAATACTGGGGTTGTTGATATTAGCCGTTTTAAATCTTCAAAAGCAGTGTCACATTTGTCAGTCCGTATGAAATCAATATTTCTTGTTAATGCATATAATGGTGTAGCAATTTGAGATAAATTCTTTATAAATCTTCTATAATATCTAGAAAATCCCAAGAAACTGCGTACCTCAGTTTGTGTGGAGGGGGTAGGTATTAAGAGAATTATCTAAATTTTTGTTGGATCTACCTGAATTCCAGCAGCTGTGTTGGGTCCCTATAATACTAGTGATTACCCCATTACTATTGTGGTTATACCCCTTATTAATATTGTTGTGCCCCTATTGTCCCCATATTGTTATTTTTGTGGATTTATATTATCATTGTTAGGTCGGCTGGGTTATATTGTGACTCCTTAGACTCCTATATATAGAAATGAGGTTTTGTCATTTGAATCATCCAAGAATTGTTCATTTATGTAATGTAAAGGGGGTTGCCCCCTCAAAGAGGCTGAATTCTAAGGCGTTGATCTATCTTTTCTATCTTTTCTTGCGCTGGTTTCATAACATTTGGTATCAGAGATTTGGATTCTAGGGTTTCGCTGCTCCAAACATGTCATCATGGAATTGTCGCTATAACTTTTTTTCTTTGACGTTTCAGAAGTTGCAAAAAAAACCCATTTGAGAAGAAATCGCGTTGAACCTTGGGTCTAAATTTCAGGTCTTTTCACGCGATATTTGCGGAGATATGATTTGAGGAAGTTGGTCTTTTTGCAGACTCCTGAATTACATTCAAAACAGGTGACCTGGGGAAAAACGTCATAACTTTCTCTCTGAGCATCGGATTGAAATTTCGTAAGAAGGTACAGAAAGAGGACGGGCTTTAGTTTCTTGTATGCATCTTTCAGATCCAAAGGTTGAAACAGTGACTCGTGGCACGTCGTACAAGTTCGCTCTACTGAACTAGTCTATAATCAAGTCACTATGGGAAATTTCACATAAATCTTCCTTGGAGAATCCAATTTGGGTCAGACTTGTGGCATTGGAAAGAGGACACAAAGGGCTACTATAGATCACAAGTTCAGAACTAGATGATCAGAAAGTACAGAGATACATCAGAGGCAATATCAAGCTCCTACAAAGTGAAAAAATGTGTGTAGATTTTCTTAAATTTTTGCTTAAGCTTGGTTTGAAAATTTATTTTGAAGGAATTCAAAGGGAATAATAGAGCATTATTATCGGTAACTGATGCCCTGAGGAAAAAAAATGAAAACGCCTAGTAAGGACCCTGAAATCTCTAGCATGACTCATGAAGAAGAAGAAGAAATGTTATATGATATATCAAAATTACAAGAACAAGTGCAACAAGTGTCACTTGCACAAAAAGCAACAGAATCTAAGATGGATGGAATGGAATCCAAGATAAAGGGCGTGGAAGCTAAGATGGACAATTGGAAGACATATTTGAAGACATACATGGACGATTTGAAAACAAATTTGAAGACAGACATGAACGAATTGAAGATAAATATGAATAAGTTGCTACAAGAAAGGGTCACTAAGGGTGAAAGAGTAGTAAAGGAAACTCATGATGAGAACAAAGAAATGTTAATCATGATTCCATAGACTCTAATGTGGATCGAAGACCCACCATATTCCAAAAATCGATATGAGGAAGTTTGATGGCAAGGATCCCGCAACATGGATATTACAGATGGAGCAATTTTTCGATCTCAATAATGTGCAAAACACACAAAAGGTACATATGGCAACTTTATATTTGGAACCAAATCAGTTTGTATGGTATCAATGGCTTTGCTCTCATAAACAATTTATCACTTGGGCAACTTTTATGGAAGAATTGATAGCACATTATGAGGATACAAAAAGCAACACTTTTTTTAGTCAATTGATAAGTCTCAAACAAAGGGTTCAATAATGGAGCACATTGAGGAGTTCCAAAAATTGAACATAAGGGTAAAAAATATTCCAGAGGAGCATAGGATTGATGTGTTCATAGGGACTTTAAAGGATAATATCAAACATGATGTTCGCCTTTGGGAACTTGATTCATTAGAGAAGGCATTCAGGTTAGCAAGAAAAATGGAAAGAAAAATAATGGCAACCAAGAAGCATACCACTCACAACTATAAAGACGGAAGTGTTGTTGCCCCTAGTCTTCCACAACCTATAAGGTTGACACCAAAACAATTGGAAGACAAAAGAGCAAAAGGGCTTTGTTACAGTTGTGATAGCAAATACACTAAAGGTCATAAGTGTGCTGAGAAGAAATTATTCTACATAGATTGTGAAGAGGAAGAAGAAAATGAGCAAGAAGGGTCAAAAGAAGAGGATATACTCCAAGAACAAAGCCAAGATAAAGAAGAAATGAATCCGACCATATCTTGTAATGCATTGGCGGAATTACCACTCCTCAAACCATCAAGATAGAAGGACAAATCAAGAAGAAAAAGGTAATAGTGTTGATTGATTCAGGAAGTACCCACAATTTATTCATTGTAAGGTAGCAAAAGAATTGAATTGCTTCCTATATCCAGCACCAGAGTGTCAAGTGATGATTGCAAATGGAGGAACAATAAATTGCTCTGGAAATGCCATAATGTCAAGCTATCCATGGGAGAATATGTATTGACTAGCCCAATGCTTTCCATTCCAATGGGAGGTGCTGATGTTGTACTAGGAGTCCAATGGCTACAATCCTTGGGTACAATAACTTTTAATTTTCAAGACTTTTCATGAAATTTTCTGCAGAAGGAAAGGAAGTTGAATTAAGGGG
>APFE031200693.1:0-48429 GCA_000404065.3 Pinus taeda | reverse complement strand
AAAATTGATCTGGTTCTAAATATGAAGATGTAATACATACCTTTTGTAACAGTGGCACACCATGTAGATCAAAATATTTCTCCATCTGAAGTATCCAATTTACGGGATCCTTGCCATCAAACTTCCCCATATCGCCTTTTCTTGATTTTAGGAGTTCGATCTTGAAATGACTATAACTTTGTAATTTCAGTTCTTCTAGTTCTTAAATTGTGATCTATAGTATCCCTTTGTGTCCTCTTTCCAATGCCACTATTCTGATCCAAATTGGATTCTCTAAGGAAGAGTTATGCACAATCTCTCAAGATGACCTGATTATAGACCTTTCCAAAAGAGCGAACTTGTATGAAGTGCCACGTGTCATTGTTTCAACCTTTGGCTCTGAAAAATATCTACAAGAAATTATAGTCTGTCTTCTTTCTGTATCTTCTTGCAAAATTTGAATCCGATGCTCATAGAGAAAGTTATGACGATTTTCCCCAGGTCACCTGTTTGGAACGTAATTCGGGAGTTTGCAAAAAGACCAACTTCCTCAGATCATATCTCCACAAATATAGTGCGAAAAGCTCTAAAATTTGGACCCGAGGTTCAGTACAATTTCATATCAAATGGGTTTTTGTTTTGCTTCTGAAACGTCGCAGAAAAAAAAAAAAAAGTTATAGCAAAAATGCCACGATGACCTATTTGGAGCAGCAAAACCCTAGAATCCAAAGCTCTGATACCAAATGTTATGAAACCATCTCACAGAAAGATAGAAAAGAGAGATCAACACCTTAGAATCAACCTCTTCGAGGGGAAACCTCATTTACATTACAACAATGAACAATTCTTGGATACACAAATGAAATACGTCCTTTCTATATATAGGAGTCTAAGGGGTCATAATATAATCAGAGCTGACATAACAATAATAATGTAAGGGCATAATAATAAAAATAGTGGGCTTCTATGGGGCACAATAGTAACAATATGGGCACTACATGGGTACATCAATATAATAAGGGGGTTGTACTAATAATAATAAGGTGTTACAGTAGTAGTATAGGGGCTTAACAGTTCATGATGAAGAATCATATATCAATTTTCCATGTAAGGAGGATTCCTTTGACGAAAAATTTCCTTGGTTCCATTGAAAATCATTTGGTCAATCAACAATCCTAGAGGATAGGGTCTAATATCATAATAATGCAGGTAGTAGAATCACACAATCACTAGAATGTGGGTAACAGAATAACAAAGTCACTAGAATGCAGGTACTGGAATCACATAGGTTTTGTTGGTGCCGAATGAGAGGATGAATGGTGAATTCAGGTACACGGTGGACAAAAAATGGGTAGTTGATCAATGAATATACAAGTACCGAATGAGAACTCGAGTACCAGATTGTTAACATTAGTACCAGATGCATATGAGTACAAGTACTAGATCGCTGCATGGGTACCAGATGAATAGGAGCACGGTCTAGACATCTATGTGAGCCAATCAAATTAATCAGAGAGTATAAGAAATAAAATAATATATTTCTACTACAAGAAAATATAAGAAATCGTGTTTTAACATATAAATTACCTCATATAGACATAAGAAGGCCAAAAGGTATGTTTCAGAGGTAAATGAGAAAATAGTAACTAGGTTCAAGGTGAAATTAGTCAACACTAGAGGACGATAAGGGGTATTTGAAAGCATCAAAAAGGAGGCCCAACAATGTGGTTTTCAAGGAGTGACCATTAGTAAAATGTAGCCTTTCAGTCTAAAATCACCCATCATAATCTTGTTTCTTCCCTTCATCACTTTGATGAACAAGCTATAAGAATTAACCAAATCAACAATATGAAGAAGTCCCTCTAACACAAGTGTGCATATTCTTAACTAAAGCAAAATTTGTTTGGTGCAACCTACTCTTTCCATTCTCGAGCACATCGAATATATGATAAAACATAAGGATATAAATGCTGAAACATGCATTATGAAATACGAAGGTCAATTCCAAAAGAAGCTAGCTCAATCAAGTGACATGCACATTCTAGCAATCACGTGGGAAGTAATTCCCAAGTCAACTTTTCATTAAGACAACTTTACTAGTTTTCTGAGGTGTAATCAAGGATAGCCGTAAATTATCAAAAGAAATACAATCTTTGTCAGATCTATCCATTCCCATGGCATTCGATATTTCGAAATATCGCAACTACCATACCCCATAAAATGTGCATGTCTTGCCTATTTTAAATATCGAATTTCAAGAATGATAAATTGTTCCTTCAATTTTTTTTTTACTTGTGTAGGCTTTTTCAAATATGTCTAGGAGCACGATCATTGTGTTCTCTATGCCTTTCATGCTACAAAATCCCTTGAAATTTGGATCCTCTTTTGCATGATTTTATTTCAATGGATCTTCAATATATCTTCTCACGAACAAAATTTTCTTGAGAAACATCTTATTGGATAGATCTTCATTCACAGACCAGTCCTCTTCATTTTCTTTTATTATTATTATTATTATTATTTTCTTCTTGTAGATTCACAGCATGGAGAGTCGAAGTCAAAGTGGCTTTGCACAACAAGCATATTATTAAAAGAAATATAGACCTTATTTAGCTTTAAAGAACTTTTATTCACAAACATGTTTCTAGTAACAAGCTTTTCTTAGGCAACAACTTTTCGAACAACTTAATTTGCAATTTAATCCTTTCATTTTTCCTCGTACAAGTTCATTCACGCTATCTTCTTTCATATTCAGATTTTCTTGATCTCACTCTTCTTTTTGTAGGTCTTTGATATCACCATTGGTAGCATCCACAAACATTTACGAGCATGAACTTTGAAAAAATTGTCTTACAACTTTTTTCATTTAAGTTTTCCTCTTCGCGTTTCTCTTTTGTAGGTTCAAACCACTCCTTCATGCATTTTTTTTATCACCCAACCAAACGAGGGAGGCAATGACGCCAAATTTTATAAACATACAATAATGAGCAAGGATAGGCTAAATCTTGGGAAAAAACAAGAACACACATGCATTTACACAAATAACAATAGATTATTGGGAAGGAATTCCAACCAACTTTATATTATAATTTATTGTATATTTATACATGAGATATATGGTTGGAATGGTCATACCCACTCACAACCAACCATTCACTTTACTTTATACATTTACAGAGTATTACTACCATTTACCAAGTACAATGTGTATGGTGATAACATAGGTCTAAGAGACCCCTCAACATGCCTAAAAGCCCGAGTAATAGAAATCATGACTATTTTTAGGTCGGATCATATCTAGGCCCAACTCAAAACCTTCTCAACTTGGAACCTTGACTTGTTTGACTCTTTTCACCTTTTTAAGTGTTGAACTTTGACCTAGAATAACTTTTGATTGAGGATTCATTTTTCATAATTCAGCATATCATTGGAAACATATTTCTTAGCTCTATCTATTTGAGTTATTTCCAAGAGTACTTGATTTGATCTTCTAAACTAGAAATTGCTCCAGATATTTTGTTCCTTGACTAAGTTTTCTTTTTCTATCATCATATTGAAGAAAATAAACCAAATATCTTTAACTATTTACCAATAGGAACAAAAAATAACCACAAAAATAATACATACACATAATGCACAAAGTATTTTCTCTGGAAAAACCCAACTCCAGGGAAAACCCACCTCAATGAAATTTCATTCTCCTTGGCCAAAACCCTCCCCAACCCGACCAAGTGAGCCTTCATTGCTCACCACCCGTGCCACTTTACAATTTAGTCTTCCTATTCTTTTATAGGCTACATTACCTAAAATACCATCAGCATAAAACCATGGGTACATAATACCTTGTGCCAAAAACCATTACTGTTATAATTTGTCAATTTTTAATCTATCTCCAATTCAAGTTTACTAACATTCCCCCCTTAAGCTTGACTTGGGGTTCCTTGAATAAATCCAACCAACCTTTCCAAGTTAGTCAGCCCATCCCTGCTCACTCTAGCCCTTATCCCCTCAATGTTTAATACATGGGGTATCATTAAACCCATCATCCCCCTATCACCTAGGTTTAACCCAGACCTTACCAATGATTACCCAGGGGTATGCATTCCTTACCAAGTCTTACAACAATTTTCCCATTTACATGCAAATTAAAAATTTCACTCTATTATAATAATAATTTAGTTATTTTTTACCCTGGTTGTTGTCCTTTTATGACCATCCTCTCATCTCTCTTGACCCACATTTGATGATATCCATCATGGGCCATGGCATTTTCTCCCTTGGATCCAATGATAAAACAATGTAATACCATAGATTGTCCTACCAGGACATCATCATCATTGTCATTGACATTGATGTCCAACCTTTTGTCGACTCTCTTATATCTCTCTTTCTTGCGACTATTCCTGCCTTTTGTGAAAGTATACACATTAACCTTCATAATTCATTTCATACCATGCATCCCTTTTCATGCTCAATCACATCATAAACTGATACCAAATGTGCACATTTCGTGAGTCTCTAACTTGGTGGGGAGCTACCATTGTTGCCTTGCTCTTTTGGAAACCTAAGCTATAGTCATGCTGCTACCACGAGTGAATTTATCTCGATTTGTGAAATTGCCTTCCCTAGCTACCTGCCTAGGGATTTAACACTTTCTTTTGCCATGTCTACCTTTTTCTAGCACCAAAATCACTAATACCAATGTTGGCTCTGAAGCTAGACCATTCTTCTCGCTCTCACAGGTGATGCTCCTCCTATGTTTCTTCACTCACCTAGAATTTAATCACATGTTGTTACATCCTTTACACCATCATTTTTGAGCTAGGATTTCTACCTGTGGCATTCAATAGATCTTGATTATGCATCGAGTCCTAAGCCATTGCTCATAGTCATCTAACAACATTTCAAATTTCTACTCCTCTACCATCGAGAAGGAGTTGAAAATGGTACTTCAGTATAGGAGATGCATCCCCAACAAGAAAGGATTTATTGCTCTCTCTTTCACTTATGCCAGAGAAATGTATGAATCCAACCTGAATGATACAAACACTATTGATCTTGGCATTTTCTGAGTGATTACTATCTCAGGCCCATTATATTTCATCCTTCCCAAAGATACCAATCATTGGCCCATCAACCTGGAAATATCCACACCTCTCGATCTAACATCGATTTCTTTGGCGCAAATATGAATATTGGTCTAGTGGAGCTTCCCTTGTTTATCACCAACCATAGTCTTCCTCCTTAGCATGACCCACGCTCACCACATCAACTAGCGGTGTTTTCACTCAATGTTCCAGAACTCCTTGAAGTGGCGAGATTAAAGTTTGTACATCGCATCAAGCACGGAGACAAGGGTTGTGATCTCTCCTCTTGAGGGCATGATTCCTGCCATGAACCTATTGATGCTCTTTGAGATGATATTGAACCTTGTAGTGGAAATTTTGGTGCACCATAACAAGACTTATCCCACCTTCTGAATTATAGTGAGAAAAATAAAGCCATCCATTTCTCTCCAGCAAGTCAATCGCTCCATCGAACCAGGGTTTCTTCCAAATTTCCTCTACATCTGAGCACCAAAATCGCCTTGTAGAATATATCTTGCAAGGATTTTTATTTGCAATTCTAGTCTGCCTCGATCAAAAACCCACACATAATAACAGAAAACCAAAACCTTAACTTGCATGTCATTCACATTAATGTTGACATGAAACATCTCCACTAGATAATGTCAAAGAAGTTTATTAAAATTGGGCCATATATCCCTGATCTCTCTTCGTTTCCCATTGTAGCAAGATCATCATCTGCAATGTATTCATCATACCATAAACCCTTGGAAATAGAAGTGTCCCTCTAAAGCTAAAATTTGACTACGATAGTAAATGAATAAAATAAAACCAGAGATATTTAACTATTTACCAAGAGGAAAAAAAAAACCATGACAATAATACATACACATAATTCGCAAAGTATTTTCTCTGGGAAAAATCCTAACTCCGAGGAAAACCCACCTCAATGAAATTTCATTCTCCTTGGCCAAAACTCTTGCCAACCCAACCAAGTGATCCTTCACTTCTCACCACCTTGGCCACTTTATAATGCAGTCTTCCTAGCCTTTTATAGGCTACATTACATGAAATACCATGGGCATAAAACCATGGGTACATAATACCTTGTGCCCAAAAAACCATTACTGTTAGACTTGGTCAATTTTGACTCTATCTCCAAGTCAAGTTTACTTAACACATATATGATTTAGATTGGATCATTATATTTTTTTCATCCATCTCGATGCATTCATAGTGGCAAAAGTGGAGGAAGCAACTCATGGGACCGTTTCTACCATTGGGTCCCTGTTTGGTGAAATGGGGTTAGAAACCTTCCAGGAGTGTTTTCAGGCATTAAAATACATTTTTTGGGGGTAAAAATTTTCCACTTTGGCACACACCTTTTCATGTTTTTATACACACAAAGATATTTCCAATGGTGCATGAAGCACGTCAATGAGAGTCTGTATGCAAAAGTTAATCCACTCAAAAGTTGACCTTCTTGTTTTCACACCTATAATTCGGGAGGATGTCACGTTAGCCCCCATTATTCATGGAAAATTGTCTAGCCACGTGTTTGTGATGTAAAATGATCTAGAAGTGTATATATTATAACTCTATTTAAGACTTGATGTTGTCAAACTTAACCACTAGTAAGCTATCGAGATTTGTTATAATTGGGCCACTAGGAGGAAGAGGCAATGCATTATTTCAAGAGATTTTTGTTCCATAGTTAAGCAAAGAGAGCCAAAAGAGATAGAAGGTAGATCACACAGAAATGATTTTTTCACTGTAGCAGCCCACACATCACGGCCATTAATTCTTTGTACCTACAACCATATTTCTAGACAGAGAAAGAGAGCAAAACAACCTCACCTTCCACCTTGGTTTTCTCCCGAAAGGGTTTCCCAGAGAATATATTGTGTCTTATGTGTGTGTGAGATTATTTTTCCATTCTCTAAATTTATGCATAATTTGAATTCACATGCATGCACTAAATAGAGTTAAATTTACATATCTAGAAGTTACTAATACTGTGATAGTGTAAAAACTCAAAATTTTAATATATTATTATGAGATATTTTGTGACGAAATGTCTAGTGGAATATTCACAATAGTATATGGGTCATTTGGTATCAGAGTAGGTTTCTTTTCATATTTTGTGAAGATTGCAGGGATTTATATCAGCAGGGTAGAAAATCATAAAACCCTAATCATCATCGAGGAATTTGTAAATGAACCTCATGATCCTCCAAAGGTGAGGTTTACGTGATTAGAACAAAAAGTTGCAGATATCAACCACAATGTAAAACTCCTCATGGTAGCCTTGAATAACAAGTTGGGGATATTTGGATAATATGTGGTTTCAAATGTAGATGAAAAATAAGAATGGGGATCAAAAGATCAAGGAGAAACAAAGAACCAGTAAAAAACAAAACCCGAAAAATATCAGCCCAGTTTGAGTGGTATAAACCAATCACTGTCCCTATTTAAAATGGAAGAAAAAGTCAATATCAAGGCATATCACGATTAGGTCAACATTCTAAAGTTGAACCATTGGTTGTAGTAACTGGAAGCTCATTTCATTGTACATCAGATCGAGGAAGGGAAAAAAAATCTCATTCGTGTGACCGAAATTAGAGGGCCATGCACTAAATTGGTGGGAGAGCCACAAGGAAACCCTGAGGTTGGAGGGAGAACCTCTAGTGACTAAGTCGGAATATTTCAAAACCCTCATCAAGTCAAATTTTTATCCCATTGGATATGTGGGGGACTAGTGGATCCATTGGAATTAATTAATGAAAATGTTGAACCAAAGCATGTAGGAGTACACCACAAAATTCAGAAATATGGCTATAATGTTGGGTATCTCTCCAAATAATCCATATGCACTCCTCAAGTATCTCAAGGGTCTGCAATGTGATATTAATGAGAAAGTGATGTTATTCAAGCTCAAATCGGTGGACGCGACTTGTGTATAAGTGCAGAACCTGGAGAAAATATGTTTGAAGAGAGCATAATCAAGTGGATCAAAGAAGAAAGAGAAACAATACGCTTCTAAGGAGGGAATGAAGAAGAAAAGAGGGGGAAAAGATAAAAATACAGTGGCTTGACAACACACTAGTGAAAACATCCTAGAAACCACTATAACCACTACAACATTGATGGTCATATAGATGAGAAGTGTTGGAAGTTGTATCCAGGGCTAAACTTGAAGAACATAAAGAAATATAATAAGAGGAAAAATCTCATGGTCACTAATTCGAGCAACCAGGTTGAAAGCAACTTGGATGTGGATGAGAAGATCATTTGTACATCAATGCACGTGAATCTGAGTAGCCTTCAGTGGTAGGAAGAGAAATAAATGACCAAACTCTTTCATATAAAGATACAGGTCTAGAAGATAAATATTGATGCTCTATTTCACTTAGGATCACAGGCGAATTTCATTGTAGTAGAGTTGGTCAAAAAGTTTAGGCTGGAAGTTCATGATCATCTAAACCCATATCCACTGGGATGGGTAAATAAGGATGTAGAGATGAAGTTTACAAAACAGTGCAAAATTATATTTGCTAACAATGCTGATTATATTGATGAAGTAGATCTACATGTGATTCCCCTTGATGTATGTGGAGTCATGTTTGGGAGTCTATACATGTACATGCACAATGCAATATTCATGAGGAGACATAACTAGTATCAGCTCATCAAGGATGGAAAATCATTCATCACCAACACACACAAAATCAAGTTGAAATTTTCACTGCTAAGTGCCAACCAAGCCACGAAATTGATTAGTTCTAGAAAGAAGTATGTTTTATTGCTTTTAAGAAAAAGTCAATCTAAAGAGGATTATATTAGAGGCAAGGAATTCATTGAGGGTTGTACTAAGAAATAGAAGCAACAATTAGAGGAGTTTTTACATCCATATAGGGATGTGTTCCGAGAGCCCAAAGGGTTACCACCTAAGAGAGAAGTGGAACATGAGATCCAACTATTTCCAAACTTCCCATTGCCAAATATTGGGTTGTACAAAAAGTTTATTATAGAAGCAAGTGAGGTTAAGAAACAGTTGCAACAGTTGCTAGAATAGGGTGGCATTCGACAAGTACATCACCATGTGGGTCACTCATCATCATTGTGCCAAAGAAGGATGGGACTTGGCAAATATATATAGATTACAGGGCATTTGTAACAGCCTTAGGTTAAAAATCCATGTAATAAAGTTAATAAAGGAAAAATAAGACCAAGATCATGGGACACATATTCCAGGTTGAATGTTGGGAAGAACATCCTAGTGTTGGTGTTCATTAGGTTTATTATGGCTAAGGAAATTGGCAAAGGCAATGCCAAAGGAATTGAAAAGGAAAAGAAGCATTAATTGACATTTTATTTATGAAAATAATGGAAATTGGGAGAAAAGAACGGTGAAAGGTCACAGGTTCCATGTGAGGAGGAAAATGAAGGAAAATGATGGAAAATAATGGAAAATAATGAAAAAGAAGAAAATAGAGGTCTCATTGATAAAAATTCATATGAATATCAGTTAACAACCTTTTGTCATTCTAACCTTTTATCAATTCAGTTTTAGAGCTCTCTCTCTAGTCTCTCTACTCTCATACTCTCATACACTTAGAGTATTCTTAGAGCACTATAGAATTGGAGGAAGGGAGGCAAAGGAAGGACAAGAAAGAAAATGGAAGCAAATATCAAGCAAGGAAGAGCAGGATCAAGCATCTACAATGGGATTACGTTTAGGTATCGGGTTGCATTTATGATTTCCTTGCTAGTTTTGGCATGCTGGTATATGCATGTGTGTATTTGGTTCTCTTCTTGTCCTTGGAATGGGTATTTCCAGGTGTGACAATGGTTTTCAATCTTTCCTTTTTATTTCCAGATAACCATGGAGTGATGGGGTTATTTTACTTGGTTGAGCTAGATTTATGGATAGTTTCTAAAATAAGTGGGGCAGTCTCATGAAAAATCACAAGGTCTAGGAATCCCTTGATCGATAATGGTGGGATACATAGTAAAGCATGGTTTTGAATACCATCATTGGGCCTAGGAATCCCTTGAACATTAATGGTGGGATACATGGTAATCCTAGAGGGGGGAGACAAAAATTCCTCATTGTTTATGTGGATAGATCAAGAGGTATCCATGATTTCTTAGGACCTAGTGATCCCTTAACTGATATATGGTGGGATTGCGGTAAAGCCTGTAGTGTATGTTTATTGTTTGGACCTAGGAATCCCTTGACGAGATACATGGTAAAGCCTGAGGAATAATTGATTGGTTTTGTTGTGAGTCCCACATTCATGCTTTGAATATAGAATGAGGGTGATTAGCTGAAAGAAAGATTTGGTTCAGCCCAATCTATGGTTAGGTGGTACGTGGAAAGTCCTTGGATTGTTTGGATTTTTCATATGTTAATAAGAGCTCTTTTCCTCTTGTGTTTTATGTGTAATATACTTGTTTAGTGTATGGATTAAAGGGTTGTTCTATCATTATCATTAAGTTATTTATATGTTGGTTATAAACATGGTTTATGATAGACTTTGGTTATGGTTCTCATCATGTTTTGATTCCTAAAAGATTTTTTACTGAATGTATGACTTAATAGATGATAATGTGCCCATTGTGAGAGGGCATCAGAAATTCTTGACGAATATTAGATAAGTATGAATTCCATATGCTAAGATGTGTCCATATGACCAGTAAATTACATGTTCATGATGTGTTTGACAAAATGTTTATCATAGCTATGCCTTGTCAGGTCAAGTCCTTGTTCAAATTTTGCATTAGAGGCCTTGTCTTATTGTTATTTATCATTTCTTTAAGTTTCATGAAGTTCTAGGTAGAGTTCTGAGTCTTGGTCATGAAAAAGTGGCTCAGAATCTAGGGTCACTCACAAAGAACTACCTGAAAGAGGTTGCAGTCACATGAAGGCCTTTTTGTGGGACCGACTGGAGGGTCTTGGTCACATGGAAGGATTTTCATGGGAGTGATTGGGGGTATAGTTCAATTAAGAAGCAAGTTCTCTCAGGGTTTTGACACCTAGAGTAGTTGGTTGGCTCCTGAAGGCTTTGTAGCTTTTGAGGGAGGTTTTTAAAGTGTTTGTATATCTGCTCCACTTCCTTAAGGTGATCTAGCATATTTAATCATATCATAGTAACTCTTCATCACATGTTTATCCTGGTGGACTGGTTATCTTGTGTAAATGTGGGAAGATGGTGTTACAGAATGGTATCAGAGCATGGTTCACCCCTTGGATTGGATGGACATAATGTGTTTATCATGAATACATGGCAGTTGCATATTTTTTCTTTATGCTCATGGTCTATGTGCTTGTTGTGTATACATGGTCATGTTCATTGTTGTAGTTGTGCTGCCATATGGAAGATGATGGTGATTGTCATTGGATGTGGTCATCATGAGTGCATGCCAATTATGCATTTGCTATGCATGTTAGTTTCTATATGTCATTATGCATGCATTGGCATGGTTATGGTATAGTCATGCATGGTAACTGGATAATGGTTGAAATGATTTCTATATACTGATATGATTATGTTTATACATGTAATGTGATAATCTAGTTTATCTTGTAGATGAGATATCCTCCCCTGAACTATACTAAGGTGCATTGATTATGTTTATACTTGGCTTAGAGGACATGGTATACTTACATGAAGAAGATCGAAGATGACTAGAAAAATGGTAGGCTACAGTTCACGGGACTCTCCCTATAGATTAAATGAGCATCATGGTGAGGGGAACTCTCCTGACATAGAAGACACATTGAGAAGTTTGAAGGCAAAAATAATAAGTTGCAAAGTAGATAATGAAAAAACCATTTAGGCATAGGAGAAACAAGTAGAGGTTAATTATGTTATCCTTGAGAGATTCTTGGACTTGAAAAGACATGGACTACTTAGGATCAACCATGGACAGGAGGATAGAAATAATAGGGCATATGGAAGCAAGTACCATGGTGGATAAAGGTTGGATAGAGATGACACGATCACAGATGGAAGGTTCTTGGATATGCCTGATAGGAGAGGTGATGTACACATGTTTTATTCTAGTACTGGTTCCGATAGGTACCATGGTCATCATCATTATCATCCTTATAGGAGGAAAGACATGGGATATTTGTCAGATCAATTCAAGAAAGGAAATCCACTTTCCTTTGATGGATATTTGAAGAAACTGGAACATGTAGAGGCATGGTTACTTGGGGTGAAGAATATATTTGAGTTGCACGATTACACAAAGAATATGAAGGTCATAATAGCTATCTCGATACTCAAAGGTAAAGTACACATCTGGTGGGAAGATGTGAATATGGTTAGAGAAATTAGGATATAAGAGTTGAGTTCGCATGAGTTCAAAAGACTTTTCAAGAAGAAATATTTGTCAAAGAGGTACTATGATAGTAAATCCAAGGAATTCTGTAACAACACTGCTGAAAATTCCATGTAAAAATATATATAAGGCCACAATGATGGGACACGTATTCCAAGATGAATGGTGGGAGAAACATCTTAATGGGTGTTCATTTGGTTTATTATGGCTAAAGAAATTGGCAAAGGCAATGGAAAAGGATTTGGAAAGGCATGGGGCATTTATTGGCATTTTATTTATGAAATAATGGAAATTATGAGAAAAGGAAGGTGGAAGATCACAGGTTGCATGTGAGGAGGAAAATAAAGGAAAATAATAGAAAATGAAGAAAATAGAGGTGTCATTAATAAAAAGGATTATGAGGATCAGTGGGGAGGTGGGGAGGACTTGGTCAGTTCAGTTTTGGAGCTCTCCCATTATTCTCTCTCTCTCTCTCTCTCTCTCTCTCATACTCTTAGAGACTTAGAGTTTTCTCGGAGCACTCTTGAAGGGTATGGAATACTTGGATTCTTGGAGCAAGAAGAACAAGGAAGAGTAGCAAAGTGTAAGAAGACATAAGGGTCAGTAGCTACATCAGATGTGCTTGAAGGTACTGAATTTCATCTATGTTTCCTTCACTAGTTTTGGTATGCATGGCATATGCATGTGCATTTTTGGTTGTGATATATCATTGGCATGGAGGATGACCAAGATTGACAGTAGATTTCCTAGACTTTCCAGTTCATGGATAACCATGGTGATCATGGTTTTATTTTCATTGTTGTGTTTTGGTTGGTTCTCATGTTTCCTTAGTGTGGGTTGAGTTACTAGTCTTAGAGCCTTGGCTAGACAAATGCTCTAGAGCCCTGAAACAACTTGGGTTGAGTTACTATCCCTCGAGCCTTAGTTGGACAAACATTCTAGAGCCCTTGGTGGGTTCAGTTACTATTCCCATAGCCTTGGTTGGAAAAATTCTCTAAAGCCTGGTATAAGCTATGGGTTAAGTTACTAGTCCTTGAGCCTTGGCTGGACAAAGGCTCTTGAGCCCTGGAAGGCTTGGATAGAGACCAATTTGATGATGGTTTTGTGATGTCTAACTATGAGGACAAATCATTGTTTGATGGGCTGAGGTGGATGGCCTCTAGAAGCCCTGAATGGTTTTTTATTGATGTGTTCTATGAGATCCCGCGTGCATGCCTGGAATATGGCATGGGGGTGAATGGTTGAAGAGAGATTTGGCTCAGCCATTCTATGGCTGGGTGGAACATGGAAGTCCCATTCCGGGTTTCAATTTTGCATCACTAATGAAAGCTTATTTCTCCTTGTCTTTCGATGGGAATTATGATGGATTATATGTGGTTTATATGGCTATGATTTCATTGGTATTTCTATTCCTATTATGTTAGTTTTGCATGCATTTAATGAAAACAACTATGTATGGCTCTCATCATGTTCTTACTTGTTATTGAATGATTAATGTATATATGATCTAATGGATGAAATGGAAGCTAATATGATAAAGATACAATGCTTCAAAGTGAATCTCATATAAGTATGAGATCCCTATGCTCAGAGCTATTAATTACACCTGTAGATTACACATTTGCAATATGTTTGAAGAAATGTTTGCCATGGCTAGTAAGAGTCTAGTCAAGGTCTTGAACAAGTATTTTATTTAGTACTATGATTTCCATGTTATTTTACTGAATTGAAAGAATGGTTCAATTTTGGGTACTGACCTGGGCTTTGGACTTGAAAAAGTGGCACAAAACCCATATTTGCTAGCATAGAACTGAAAAATTAGGTCTTCTGTCACTGGCGGGTAAGATTTTGAGAGTGACTATAAGGTTACAATTGCATGCATGTCTTGTCATGGGAGCGAATTTGGGTTTAATTCATCTAAATGCTAGGTTAAATCAGGGGTTGGGCACCTGGATTGGTGGATTAGCTCATGGGGATCCTGAAGCACCTAAGGGAGGTCTATTTTTTGTGTTTCCGTTGATTCCATTTCCTTAAGGTTACCTAGGAGGTTTAAGCATATCATAGTAGCCTCTTGTCACATGTTTACCTTGACTGGTCGGATGCTTGGGTAGATTTTGGAGGAGGGTGTTATGGAGTGGTTTCAAAGTGTGGTTGCACTCTCCTTGGGTTGTGTGTTGTTCACGAATTCATGTTGGTTTCATATTTGTTCCTTATGCATGTAGTCCATGTGCTTGTTGCATTTACATTGTAGAAAATCCTATAGATTCATAAGCTCGTGCAATGTAATAAAGCACAGGACAAGAATCTAATTCTACTTTCAACCATTGAAAGCCAATAAATCAATGAAAACAATAGGAACAAGAAGAAGATAAAGCAATGACACATAACACAAGATGTATATGGGGAAAGCCACTACTAAAAACCCTGCTATATGTATTTCATATATAAAAAATATGAGTGAAGAAACAAACCTTGTTCTCACTAGAACAATTCTGCACAAGTATGCTCAGCTCTCTTAGCTCACAAGCTAGCTCTTGGCCAATTCTTACCAAATTTTGTAGCTCTCCAAGCCCCTAATCTCTTGTGTAATTCTTAGGATGAATAGCCCGTATTTAAAGGGAATTCATTCTTCCAAAACTATGCAATCAAAACATAGGATCAATCTCTAATGCATGCATGATATTTACACTCAAGTAAATAATACCACTGATAATACATTGTCCCTGGACTCTAGTATCAACTGGGTCTTTCTCTAAGCTGACATGCATGAGTTTCTCATGAGGGAATCTTTAGTTAACTGGACTAGCACTAGTGGATGCACTAGTGTACCAATTGACTGTTAGTCCTCTATTAGTTCCGAAAAAAAAAAATTAGAACTAATTAACTGAACTTAACTAAATGAACTGAGTGATCTAATTTCCAACTCAATTTAAACTCATACTGGACAACTAAAACTTAGGGAGAACATATACATTACTATAGAAAGACTTTCAAGTTGAAATTCCCAAGCTAATTAAGCTAATTAAACTTAATTAACTATTTACAAGTTGCTATGAGAATAGAATTCGATTTTAATTCTCAGTTGAATTCAAGGACAAATTAAATTGAAATTTCTTGTTTCCATTTCTCAACATTCCCTCTCAACAAGAAAGGGATTATCATCTACCCCGATCCTATCTCTGTGAATCTTGAATCTACATATTGACAATTCATTCGTCAAAATGTCAACATCTTTCTCCTTCATGGGAATTTACTCTAACAACATAATCTGCCTCAATACACAATCTCTCAGATGATGATTTAAGATATCAATGTGATTGGACCTATCATGAAAAACTGGATTTCAAGAGAGTTTGATACAACTCTAATTATCGTAGTAAATCATAGTTGGATCCATCTACTAACGAAATAAACCAACCAATATCTTCGTCATCCAGATGGCCTCACATGTTTCCTGAATTGCAACCATGTACTCTACCTCTACTGAAAATAGTGCAATTGATCTATCTTTCGTGTTGTACCAAGAAATTGTCGCAGACCCAATACTGAAGATACCTCTTGATGTGCTCTTCTTGTGTTGGGTAGCGGAGGTCCCGCATAATAGTTTTGGGTCTGATAGCCTAGACGTTAGGATAAAAATATTGTAAACCTTCGAAATATGTGGAGCATGAAATGTAAAAGGTCGAGTCAAAGGGTTGTCCGCCCAAGAAATAATATAGAATAATAAGAAGTAAGTTAGTCCATGGACCATAGGAAGGTATAAATAGAGCAAGGCTCTATGGGTAGAAGGCAGTTTTTAGTATGAAATCTTGGATCTAATATGTAATTGGTTTTTGAGGGGGAAGGTCTTGAAGCATTCATAAGTTCGAGTCAAGGGATTGGGTAGTACATAGAGGCTTTGCAACAGTGTGCATGGAGGCATGGAAGAGTCCACAGTTCTATGTGCAGACCCCTACAGCTGAGCGCGTAGGGTGGATCTAGATGTATTGGTGAAAAAAGTGAATAAAGATAAGTTGATTATGAATTCCTATGTTAAATTTGAATTATTGCGGATCTGGCTATTGTATGGTGAATGTAACTATTTGATCTATGCCCATTTGCTTATGTTATGAATATATGTGAATATGTGTCTATTCTAAGTGCGTGAACTGGTTAATTATAACAAATGTTTTCTTAAAGGACATAAAAACTAGATCGAATCTATAAATAGTGCATTAATAAGTCGTAAGGATTATTCTGGGTCCAGATCTGTGTGAAGCATAGCAACGCGAAGCTGCGGAACAATGTGCAAAACCTCCAGACCACATCTAGACATCCCAAGGGTGTGGAAACCTAGTTCCAGCACCCTCCCCTGCTACCTCAGGTGAGATCTCAGTCCGTGGTTTGTGGACTGTTGCCGAAAGGGCTGGTAGCTGCGAGATTTGTTTGGCTAATAAACTCTTCTGAACTTGGATCTAGCCCCTATAAGCCAGCAAATGGTTTTGTTGTTGGGACCGGGATTTGCCTAAGGGGTGTCTGATATGGAACGTGGGGAAGCTATAGAGAAAGAATTAAAAGATCGAAGGGACCAGGAGCAGTAGTTGTTTAGAATACATTGGCGAGGTTGATAATGATGAGTGCAATCCAGCTACCGATATTCAGAGTAGGAAGTGAAGATCCAGAACAATTTTGGTTTTTGTTAACATTAGTATGGAACGCATATAGAATTACAGAAGATAATATCATAAAGGCTACCTTAGTTAGCGTGCTGCATAACTGAGCACTGACATGGTACATAAATTAGTCAAGCAATCACTCAACTACGAGAACAGAAGAAATCCAGACTGAACTAAAGAAAGATTTTAGCCGGCTAAAGTTAGAAACACAGTCAATCATAGGGTTCAAGGAGATCACAATGACGCCTGGTGAAATCCCATGGGATTTGGACCAAAGACTGAAAAGTACTATCTGTGAAGCAAACATGACACTAACATATGCAGAACACCGCACTTGGTTTATGCCATCATTAACACCATATCTGAGGATGGCTTTGTCACAACAGAAGATCTCAACCCAGGCTGAAGCATTGGAGGCAACAATGAGGTTGCATGAATCTTCGTTAGAAGACCCGGGGTTGGGAGTTCAACAAATCCAAGCGCAGATCCAAAACTTGTGTTTGGAAATGAAGAAGGTAAAATAGGAATAGGCACCATGCCCAAAAGTTTGGGAGGAAGTATGGTGTATAAAGTGCAAGGGCTAGGGGCATGATAAAGATCACTGCTCAGTATTGGAAAATTATGTGGCAACGGGGGACCAACGCCATTACGAACAGAGGCACAGGCAGAGCCAAGCACGACAACCCCACTTTGGTGCACAATCTGTAAGGTGGGAGGAAAGCTCAACACAGATAACTGTCATCTACTGCAAAAATTCAATAAGACCCCCCAGCAGTTATTTTGCAACTTTTGTAGATTAGTCGGCCACGAGGAAATAATGCAGATTGAGGCACAAGGTCAGGATCTAGCCGCGGGGATTGCGCATAGTGGGTTCAAGGGATGTGGATAAGGACGGGGCGGAATGGGGCCAGGAAGGGGTCGCAGGCAGCTAATCTATTACAACTGCGGAGGACCAAGACATTACATGTAGGATTGTACGAACCCAGCTAGAATTTCATGCACTTACTGTGAGCAATTCAATCATGAGCTGATAGATTGCCCTACACTAATAGCATAGATTTGTGAGAAATGGTACGCAACCAACAACGACCTAGAACGTGTAGATGATGAGGTCCGAACCCCCCGATCAAGACCCCAAAGTAAACATGGTACTAAGAATTGGCACAGCCACAAGAGTGGATAGAAGAAACTTAAGTAAGGAAGATGTAGGGGTTGGTAAGGACACATTTCTGGAAGCTAGGGAGAGCTTCGTGGACATCACTACCCCAGGTAGTAGGGATCAACTTGAGATGGATAGGGATCCCTCGATGATAACTACCTTTTTAGAGACATGCATAAACTTTATTCGTGACAACAAGGTAGTTAAAGGTTTATAGGAATTGATAAATAGATGCGCAGGGTGGAGTGAACCTTGCGTAGTTCAAAAATTGGGAAAACATGCATCGAAAACCAGGCGGGAAATGCGATTAACGATGCAAATTGGTGATTATGAGATGGATCAGGTCATTCTGGACCTGGACTCAGATGCCAACGTACTACCTAAAAAAACTTGGGAGTGCATGGGTAAGGCCACATTGCAATGGTCCCCTATCCAATTGCGGATGGAAAACCAGCAGAAGATCTTGCCCATGGGAAGGCTGCAAGGAATTACGGTAGATATTGATGGCGCAAGTACTCAGATAGAGTTTGAAGTTATTGAAATCATGGATGAAAGAACGCCTTATGCTGCGTTACTAGGAATAGACAGGGCCACCGACATGAACGGGGTTATTAATTTAAAGAAGCAGACAATGATATTTTAAATGAAGTCACTCCGTAGTTGTTCCACTAGATCTGACTAAAGGACCGCACTATATTGAACCCGTGCGCAACAAATAAAGTGACGATGAATTAGACTGTATCTACAAAATTTATGCACAAAGGCAAGGATGGGTCAAGTCAATGGAGGATAGAAGAATATCATGTGGCTATAGAGTCTCGCACCGCTGATTCAGATGAACAAGACGAGTGGTGGAATAACAGGTTGAACGGAGTGACCATGCTACACTGCAATATGGTGACTAAGTCTCTGTACTGCGTGAGGGCCCAGGATTGTGAATTGCCAATGTATGATGGGCTGACAATAATAGATGAATTCCTGACTAAGTTTGAAATCATAGTACTAGAGCACCAATGGTTTGATGTGTTGAGATGGGCGTTGCATGTGACACCTCTGTGATGGTGGGGCACACATGAAGGGACTTTTGAAGATTAGCGCAGCTATAGGCGCATGATGCAGATAAGATTTGGGAAGCCGTAACTATGAATAATGGAGAAATACGATGGAAGTGATGACCTGCACATGCATCTTACGTGATGGATCAAGGCGTACAGAGAGGAGCCTCAACCAGAGTGGGTGCACTTATTTTATCACACCCTGGATGTCATTCCTAGAAACTGGTATACTGAAGCAGAGCTCTGACATGGCACAGGAAAATGGGATATCTTGTGTGAAGGGTTTTTGTCGACATTCCTCTTTGAGGACCAATGGATGGATCATGTGGATGATGCGTTACAGCTGGTGAAAGCCACCATTTTAAAAATGCCACTAGAACTAGAAGAAACCATGCAGCTCGATTGGTCGCGATAGCTGAGCCAGGCCCTCAAATGTTACAATGTCGAGGTAGAAGATGACGAGAACGACTTGTGAAACATCAATATTCCAGAATCAGAGGGGATCCATGAGGTGCTCGGACCCGAAATCGAAGATCCAGATATCATGGAATCGTTGAAAACGAAACAAGTAAATATTGGAACATAAGAGGAGCTGAAGTATGCAACGCTTAGGGACTATTGTGATGATGCCACAGTGGAAATGGTTGTCGAGTTGCTTGGGGAATATAGAGATTTATTCCCAACAAAAATCAAGGAGCTCAAAGGGATCCTAGGAGATCTAGGAATGATGAAGATAACGTTGAAGCCGGACATGAAGTCAGTTAAGCATCGACTCTACCGATTGAATCCAAAATATAAATGAAAGGTCTATGAAAAACTGGACAAGATGTTGGCAGCAGGAATCATTGAACCAGTCGAGGAGTTTAACTGGGTAAGTCCAATGGTTATGTAGGAGAAGAAATAGAAGGGTGAGATTCACATTTGTGTGGATCTCAGGAAGCTCAATGATGCCTATGTTAACAATCCATTTTCAACACCCTTTACAGATGAGGTACTGGAAAATGTGGGTGGGTAGGAAGCCTACTCCTTCACAGTTGGGTTCTCAGGATACCACCAGATCAAGATCGTGCCAGAGGATAGGAGCAAAAAAGCGTTCACCATTGAATGGGGTTGTTTTCAGTATACGGTGATGCCCTTTGGACTGAAGAATGCTCCGGTGATATTTTCATGAATTGTGGTAGCGACATTCAAGGAATTTATACACAAGTTCTTAGAGGTCTATCTTAATGAGTGGACATGTTCGAACTGATTAAAAAAAATGTCATAGCAAGCTTACTATTAATGCTAGATACTTGTTGACGACACCACATTGCACTAAACCTAAAGAAGCGTACTTTACTCATCCCCTTCGGGAACTTGCTGGGCCATGTGGTTTGTAAGCAAGGCCTGATGGTGGATATGGCAAAGATCGCTATCATACTCAATCTGCAAGTGTTGCAAAGTGTCAAACAAATACGCGCCACACTGGGACACATTGGCTACTATCGGAAGTTCATCAAAAGCTACGCCTAGACCACAACTCCAATGGAACAATTGCTGAAGAAGGATGCTACTTATTGCTGGAATGAGGAATGAAACAAAAGTCCGGAGACGCTTAAGGAAAAGATGGCATCTGCCCCTATATTGGTCTTTCCAAAATGGGACGTTGAATTTCATGTGCATTTCAACGTGTCTTGTATCACGTTGGGGGTGTTACTTACTCAACTAGGAGCAGAGGGAATTGATCATCCGATTACGTTCGCAAGTTGCCGGTTGTCAAAAATTAAGAATAATTACTCCACTACCGAGCAAGAGGGATTAATGATGGTATACGTGCTTCAAAAATACCACTACTATCTGCTCCGATGCCACCTTAAGATGTGTACTGATCATTCTATGCTAAAATACCTAGTGAATAAACCTATGTTGGGGGGGGGCACATTTGTAGGTGGTTGTGGTTATTCCAAGAATATGACTTCAAGGTCATCATAAAGTCGGGATGTCTAAATGTAGGAACAGATCACTTGTCCTGCATTGAGACCGGCGAAGAGCCCACAAATTTAGAGGACGGACTCCTGGATGCACAGTTGTATGCAGTGCACGTAGTGGATGGTTTCTTTGAAGATATAATCCATTTCTTAACTAAAGGAACTGTTCCATAGGGATATTTTGTTTAGTAGAAGAAGGAATTGGTGATACGCGTAGTAGATTTTACGATGATTGCAGGGCACCTCTACAAAATGGGCAACGATGAAATATTATGCAGGTATGTCCCAGAGTTTGAGCGAGGACAGATCCTGGCTGAAGCACATAGGGGGGTTGGTAGAGGGCATTATGCAGGTCGCACCATAGCCCAGAAGATTCTTCGTGCAAGATTATGGTGGCCCACTCTGCATCAAGAATCAAAAGCATACTGCCAAGCCTGTGACATATGTCAATGGATGGGGAAACCATCGTGGAGAGATGAAATTCCACTCAAACCACAAATGATGCTACAACCATTCAAGAAGTGAGAAATTGACTTCGTAGGACTTATCATGCCACGAGGGAAGATATACGCGTGCTATATCATCACCGTGACAGAATATTTGACTCGATGGGCAAAATTACATTCGGTTAAGGACTGCATAGCTGCGAATTTTTTTTTCGAGAACGTACTGAAAAGGTTTGAATGTCCCAAAATTCTCATGAGAAATTGGGGAATGCATTTTCTAAATGAAATGATCAGCGCACTCACTGAGGAATTCCAGATATATCACCAACAGAGTACGCCATACCACCCTTAAGTGAATAGGACCGTTGAAGCATTCAACAAAATCTTGGAGACTGCGTTGACTAAGGTCTGTAATGCGTAGTGAAATGACTGGGACTTGCGCATCCCTGTTGTGCTATGGGCATACCAAACCACGTGCAAGAAGTTGATGGGCTAGACACCTTTTCGGTTAGTCTATGGCAAGGAGACTGTTATGCCTATGGAATACATTATGCCTAGTCTGTGGATTGCGACAATAATAGGAATGGCAGATTGCGGGGCTTTGGAGGAATGGCTCACATAGTTGGAGGAACTAGAGGAGGAACGGTTTTTGGCTGGATTCCATTAGCAAGTACAGAAATAGCGAGAGAAAGCGTGGCATGATCGCCATATCAAGGTGCGCACCTTCAAGGAGAATGATCTAGTATTACTATATGACAACAAGTTCGAGAAATTCCCTGGAAAACTTCGAATGCATTGGTTGGGACCCTATGTCGTCAAGGAATTTACCGATGGAGGCGTGGTTCAGCTTGCCAAACTCAATGGAGATCCCTTCTTGGGAAGAGTCAATGGCAGTCACCTGAAGCTCTACACGGGTGGGCCGACTCCTTGACTAATCGTATGAGGGACAGTCTCACTGCTCTGGCCAGTTGAAAGAGAGTGTGGGATGATAAAATAATCTAGGGGAAAGAGGCATGATTTCTAGCCTATGCGTAGACTTGGCCAATCACAAAGGTCGCAGTTGTGTAGAAAGGAGTGTGTTGATGCATTGCTAAGAGGAGAGGTGACCATTGCTGTCACTATTCATGACAGGATGTCTACATTATGGAAAAAGGGAGCAGGTGGTGGGAAATTAAGAGAAGGGTTACGAAACAGATATGGCACGAGCTACCATAGGTTTAACATGAGGACACCAGAACAGGCGGGAGAAAGTGAATTTGAAATTCGAAATGCTTATAAATCATAGAGGGGCATCGACCAGGCGACCTACACTTCTGGAAAACACAAGTTGGTTACCGATATGGAACTTTCCATTATCTCTGCACAAGGAGTAAGCCCAAGGGTGATGATATGGCTAATGGAAAGGTAGGACTCTCTGAGCAACTTGGTGTTGATAGTTGTGGGTGTCATGTAGAGTTCAGCATCAATAGTAGGGGATGTACTTGAAAATGGGAGAAACAAAGTAGAATTGATTCAGATGTTACCGCCCCACCCAAGGGCAGGCTGGCAAACTACAACAGAAAAGAGAAAGGATGGAAAGACAGAGACCACTGGTAGAAATGAAGTTAATAAGTCGTCTCTGAGGTACCTTGAGGATTGGAATCTCGCTGACAGCAGCAAAGGTCTTGCAAAATTGCAACACAAGCTATAGCATATAGTGCGAAGAGAAGCTACGAAGGTAGGAAGTGGCTATGGTGGTACAAGGAGGTCCCGTATGCGGCTCCCCCACTTGAGCTAAAATCCTATGAGGGGGTATTCTGTGTTAACTAAGCAGAGTAGAATGAGCATCATTGGCTGCAGGAATTGGTAGAAGCAATGAAGCAGGAGCTAGACGAAGCGTTGTAGGAGACAACGAAGAATCATAAGGACGATGAGCGTCACTCAAAGGGAGGTGAATCATGAAGCTAAGGGAGCGCATCTCACTAAATTGATGAGTGACTCAGGACGAGTCACGATGATTGTGTTGGAGGACTGTTGGGTAGTAGAGTTTCCACGTAATAGTTTTGGATCTGATAGCTTAGAAGTTAGGATAAAAATACTGTAAACCTTCGAAATATGCAGAGTGCAAAATGTAAAAGGTCGAGTCAAAGGGTTGTCAGCCCAAGAAATAATATATAATAATAGGAAGTAAGTCGGTTGTAGACCATAGGAAGGTATAAATAGAGTGAGGCTCTATGGGTAGAAGGTAGTTTTTGGTATGAAATCTTGGATCTGATATGTAATGGGTTTTTGAGGGGAAAAGTCTTGAAGCGTCTGTAAGTCTGAGTCGAGGGATTGGGTGGTAGATAGAGGCTCTACAGTTGTGTGTGCAAAGGCCTAGAAGAGTCCGCCGCTATGTGTGCGGACCCCCGCAGCTAAGTGCGCAGGGCAGATCTGGATGTATTGGTGAAAAAAGTGAATAAAGATAAGTTGATTCTGAATTCTTGTGTTAAATCTAAATTATCATGGATCTAGCTATTGTATGGTGAATGTAATTGTTTTATCTATGCACATTTGCTTATGTTATGAATATATGTGAATCTATGTCTATTCTACATGCGTGACCCGGTCAATTCTAATAAATGTTTGCTTAAAGAACACAAAAAGTAGATCAAATCTATAAATAGTGCATTAATAAGTAGTAAGGATTATTCTGGGTCTGGATCTGCGCAAATCAGAACAACACGAAGCTACGAAACAGTGCGTGAAACCTCTAGATCACATCTAGACATCCCAAGGGTGCAGAAACCTAGTTGTAGCACCATCCCTTGCTACCTCGGGTGAGACCTCAGTGCACGCTCTGCAGACTGTTTCTGAAAGGGGCGATAGCTATGGGATTTGTTTGGCTAAATAACTCTTTCAAACCTAGGTCTAGCACCTATAAGCCAACATCTTGTCTAATGGACTCCCTACCCAATCTGAATTGGTGAAGCCTTGAAGCTTCACTGCCTTTGTCTATTTGTACCATAATCCATACTGAGAAGTGCCCCTGAGGTATCTCAACACATGCTTTGCCACCTTCCAATATAGATTGGTAGGCCTAACCATTGCTTGAATAAACTGGTTAATTACATAGAACATATTCAATTGTGTGTTTACCATGTACATGAGTGAACCCACAGGTTTCCTATAAACAGTAGCTTCAACTACTTCCCCTGAAGTAGCATCCTCCTTCCTCCAGTTACCTGCTAGAGGAGTCTCCATGGGTTTGCTTCTCTCCATGTAGAATCTCCTAATTATCTCATTGCCATACTTTCCCTGAGACAAAAACAACTCCCCATCTCCTTGCCATACTTCCATGCCAAGAAATCAATGCATGAGCCCCATGTCCTTCATATCAAATTCTCTTGCAAGGTGCTCCTTGCAATACTTTATCAGATGATCATCACCTATCAGTATGAGATCATCATCATAAATTACAGTGATCAACAACTTACCTTCCACCACTATGTGGTATAAGTTTGCGTTCACTTCACTCTTTGTGAAGCCCATTATGGTGAAGTAGCTATTTATCTTGGTGTACCAAGCACAAGGTGCTTGCTTCAGCCCATACAACACTCTCTTGATCCAGAACACATGTGACTCATGGTCAAAGGTTTCAAAAACTTCAAGAATATCTATGTACACCTCTTCCTTAATCATTTCGTTTAGGAAGGATGTCTTCACATCCATCTGATGTATCTTCCAACCCATCTATGTTGATAGTGCCAATATAGATCTGATTGATGAGTGCCTTGTAAGACGAGCAATAGTCTCATCATAGTCAATCCCCTCTACTTGTGAAAAGCGACAAGCCACAAATATAGCCTTATTGTTGGGAGTGGGTTCCCCCAAGGATAGTTTTGGGGTTAAAAGCCCATGTTTTGGGATAATTTTGTAATAAAGTTGTAAAGTCTCTGCATTTTTTAGTCACGGAGCGCGAAGGTGTCAAGAGTCCCAAAGGGTTGTCTTCCTTTATTTTGTAAAGTGTAAAGTCGGCTGTAAAGATCCACCCATGGTCCGTGGACCATAGGATCATATAAAAAGGAGCTAATGAAGTAAGCTCTAAGTAGTTTTTAGAGTTAGCGAAGAATGGGTTGAGGAGCTAAGCATTGGAGTCTAAGTGTTCTCGGGTCTTAGTGTAAGTAGAGACTCTACAAATAAGTGCGCAAAGACCTAGGGTGGAAGTCTATAGCTGAGTGCATGGATCCCTGTAGCTATGTGCGTAGGGTGGATAGAGTCTGTATTAATCTGAGATATCAATAAAAACAATTATTCTACAATTTCTATGTATTTATTTCTTTTGTAGAATTGAGGCTTCTGTGATCCATATCAAATTTATGAGAGATTCTTCAGCGTAAATCACATAAAATTTCATTTGTCGACGTGTTTCGAACCAACTAGTGTGGTTCATCGTCAGGACAAGTTGAAGAAACATATCCAGCTTAGCATGTTAAATAGTTTGAGCAGAGTCTCCAATGGCTAAATTGATCAATGGCTAATTTTGACTTTAGGACCAAGGTCAAATTTTTATTTATTAATTTAATATTCTCTCTTCTCTCTCTCTTCTCTCTCTCTCTCTCTCTCTCTTCTCTCTCTCTCTCTCTCTCTATATCTATATATATATATATATATATATATATATATAATTAAAATTATAATATTAGGTGTTAAGATAAAAAGTTAGGATTAATAAAATATTGGAAGAGCTAACTTAAAAAAAAAAAATTAAATAAATAACTAAATAAAAATATTAATTTATAAATTAGTTAAGAAAGTAGATGGTTATAAAAGGTACTAATATTGAAAAAAATATAAATAAATAAATTTCTTGTTAATATTATATTAATGCATCTAGTTATATTATATTTTGGGTTTAATTTATTATGTTCATGTGATGCATGAATGTATGTGACTGTATTGTTTAATTGTATGCACGTAAGAGTGTCAGTTTATGTGGTGCTAATTGTGGTTGATTAGTAAGATAATTAAAACACTTAAGATAACTTGGGAACCTATACAATAGGCTGACATAGCAACGTGGAAGTACCTGGGTCACGGGTTAATGCTGTGTGAAGGTCAATCGTACACTTTTGTGGAGGTATTGAAGGGTGGAACAAAGGATAGATTGACAGAGCCCTAAAGCTCAGTGACCTACTTGAAAGAAGGAACCAAGGGTATAAACCGACATCACAACCATCTCAAGGCGTGGAAAATTGGTTCCATCATCCCCCCATACTGCTTCGGGTGAGACTTCGATCCACGCTCCGTGGGATGATGCTGAAAGGGTCAATATTGTAGGGATTTGTTTAGCTAACAAATGTTGAACATGGGTCAAGCCCCACAAAACCAACAAATGGTTCCATTGTGGGGACCGAAATCTTCATAAGAGATGTGTGTTGTCATATCACTAGAATCCAACCAAGAAAGAGGTCGAAGACTGGTTGGATAGGAAGATCCATCAATTTGCGATGCAGGAGAACATAAATACACGATTGAAAAAGGAATAGTGGTTGGACAGGTACCTTATATAGAAATCCACGATATCTTTTTTTCCTTTCTAGTTGAGTTATACGAGTGGATTTCGAAGCTAACGAATAGCTAAGGAAGGTGGAGACTTGACAGTCCTATTGTTTGGACCCTGGAGTTAGTACAAAGACTTGAAGCCTCTAAGGATAAGATCACCCATGTTGTCCATCATTGGCTCGATAGCATCGTAGGAGGATTTGCGACTGAATTCATTGTCGCTACCTTAGTTAGTTACAGTGAGGCAGAGTGATGCTTTTTCAAAGGTCCATGAGGTAAGTAATTGAATTCTTTAAATACCTGCATTAAGATGTTATTGTGCAAAAAGAAGATTATCCAACTACCTTGATGTTTGGAGCAATGAAAAGTGGAAATACTTACAAAAACAAAGGAAGAAAGGGTCCTGAATATAGCCCACTGATTTCACCTTTGTTGGGTGACGAAGAGGGACTAGCGTAGGTTTATCCAGGAAGTGCAGTTCAATTAATAAAACAGGGATTCCCGTGACCGCCACCACCACCCACACCATCTCCAACTTCACCACCGTCACCTACGACTTTGCCGATACCACCACCACCTCCACCGCAGTTCAACATGGTGAATTTAGTAAAGCTGCCTTTGTTTAAGGGCTTGGGAAATGAGGACTCGGACCAGTTCTGGTTCATCGTGAAAGTTGTATGGGAAGCTCAGGGTGTCATAGATGATCACATGAAGAAGGAAATATTGGTTAGTTCTTTGTAGGATCGCACACTAACTTGGTACATTAAGTACTCTAATGATAACCCAAACGTTGGGTTGGAAGAGATCTAGACTGCACTGAATAAAGAGTTCAGTAGTCCTAAATCCGAGCCACAGTTGATTATGAGATTCAAGGAAATCACAATGAAACCAGGTGAGACTCCTTGGGAATTGGATCAGAGATTGAAGTGTAAAATCCACAAAGCTAATATGAACCTAATAGATGGACATCCCCATGAATGGTTCACGGCTTCAATCCTGCCTCACCTAACGGTTGCATTGCCATAACAAAAGATTACAACTCAGGTAGAGGCCTTAGATATTGCAATAAGATTACATGAAACGCTTATGCAAGATCCAAATTGGGGGGTTCAACAGATTCATGCGCAGTTGCAAAATCTTTCCCTTGAAATGAAGAGTTTGAAGAAAGATAGAACAGTTTGTCCAAAAGGTGTGCAAAGAAATATGGTTCCTGAAATGTAAGGGTCAAGGGCATGACAAAGACCATTGCCTAGTCTTTGTGAACTATATTGCAGGAGGAGGACCGATGCCTTTGAGGCCAGAAGCCCAAGTAGGACTGAGCATGGGGCTTGCATTTTGGTGCACTATATGTGAGGTAGTAGGAAGACATATGATGGATAACTGTCATTTCTTGCAGAAGTTTGTACAAAATCCGCTACAACTATTATGCAACTTATGCAAGTCAATAGGGCATGATGAGCACAATTTATGAAGTTATGAATTGATGATGGACAAAACACCCACCTATAGAGTCCAGGAAGAAACACGACCTCTGACCAAAGCACCGGGATGATGAGAATAGATTTTCAGGGGCGTGGACGAGGCCGAGGTGGAGGAGGACCTAGAGGAAGTCGAGGATAGCTAATCTGCTACAACTATGGAGGACCAAGACACTATGCCCATGAATGCACTAATCCAACACGTCTGTCATGCAAATATTGTACTTAGTTTGACCGTGAGATAGAATATTGTCCTACACTGATAGTGAGGATACACGACAAAGGGTTGCTACTACCGCGGCCAACTTAGAACCTACAGATGATGAGGTCTGAGCCTCATGAAGAGGATCCAAATGTGAATATAGTGCTCTAAAGTGGAATTGCAATGTAGGTTTTAATCATGTACAGAAATTACCTGCATACGAATTCTAAAACACAGAAAATAAATAATGTTAGAGAATAACACATAAAATGCATATACACAGATATTTTCCCCTGGATCCCAAAACTGCAACTACCTGATTGGTTTTTCATTATGTTCCTTTCAATGTTACAATACATATTTATACATGCCGAAGCATCCAATACCATGGAATGAAAACCATCGCGTCCAAAAAAGTGCGTGAAAGCCATGCACAAAATCATAGGCAGGTCTGCCCAACGTATTATAGTCATGGAAAGAATATAACACAACTCAACATTCTCCCACTTGTTGTTTTCTTTACACAAGGGTCCTCAGGAGAGGTTAGTCATTTATCCATCCCTACAACCCCCATTGTTTTTCTACACCAAAAGAACTTCTCAGAGCTCAATGATTTTGTCAATGAATCTACAATATTCTTCAAAGTGTCCACCTTTACCAGCAACACCTTTTTTTCATCTATCATATCCCTCACAAAGTGATACTGAACATCAATGTGCTTTGTCTTTGAATGGTACACAGGGTTCTTTGCCAAGAAAATTTCACTTTGGCTGTCACAGTCTATCCTTATAACTCTCTGTATTAACCTCATACATGAACACAATCTCTACAACCAAACTTCTTCCTTGCTTGCATAAGTGGTTTCCATGTATTCTGCCTCTATATTTGATAATGCCACTATCGATTGTTTCTTACTCATCCAACTGACTGGACGTCGAAATAATTTAAACACACACCCACTTGTAGATCTTATTTGATCGATATATCTAGCCCAGTTTGTATCAACAAAGCCATGAATATCCAATACTTTGTCCAATCCTGGTCTTCCTTGGTAGCACAAACCATAATCACTAGTGCCATGCAAATACATTAAAACCCACTTCACTACTATCCAGTTCTCCTTCCCTAGTTTTGATATAAACCTGCTCAATACTCCTACTGGATGTGCAATGTCAGGTATAGTACATACCATTGCATATGTTAGGCTACCGACTACACTTGCATATGGAACACGGGACATGTCCTCTTCCTCTTCTTATGTCTTGGGACACTATTCGGTAGATAACTTTACACCTACAGGAATAGGAACCTTCACCGGTTTACTATCCTACATATTAAACCTCTATAGTATTATCTCAACATACTTCCTCTAGTTTAACCAGAGCTTCCTCTTTGCCCAATCTCTTTTAATTTTCATGCCCAAATATAGTTTGTAGCACCAAGATCTTTCATGTCGAATTTGGAGGACAATTGGGTCTTCAAATATTGGATAATTTCTTTGTCATTTCTAACCAGTAAAATATCATCCACATACAAGACCAGATATATAACATAACCACCAATTAATTTAATGTACACATAGTTATCTACTTTTCTTATGGTGAAGCCAAGTCCCCATATAAATGTATCAAATTTCTAATACCACATCCTTGGTGACTATTTTAACCCATACAGAGACTTCTTTAACTTGCATACTAGTTCTTTCTTACCCGTCACTACAAAAGCTTAAAGTTGCTTCATGTAGATATCCTCTTCTAGATCCTCGTGAAGAAATGTTGTCTTCACATCCATCTGTTCTACCTCAAAATCAAAAGCAACAATAATAGATAAAAGTAACCTAATAGAAGCTACCTTGGCAACATGAGAGAAAATATCACCAAAATCACTTCCTGGCACCTAGGAATAACCTTTTGCTACCATCCAAGCATTGTATTTATCCATGTTTCCTTCTACATTTTTCTTCTTCTTGAGAACCCATTTGTTGCCAATGGGTTTCCTTCCAACTGGAAACTCCACCAGATCCCAAGCCTCATTTTTGTGCAAAGATGCCATTTCATCAACCATGGCCTACTTCCAGAGTTTTCCATCCTCTGAATCTACTACTTCCTTCACAGTTCTAGGATCATCATTAGTAACAGATAAAAGAAAATTTGAACAGAAATTAGATGGAATATACCTTTCTAGCTGCCCTCTTTCTCGAACTGATATTCTCACACTTGGAGTTTGTGGCTCTTGATCTTTTGATTCCTCCTCTATCGTAGAGTCTGATTCTTCCTCCTTAAGATCAAACTCTATCTTCTCAAGTTCCTTTGGTTGGACTTCATGTTTAATAACATCTTTCACCTCTTTGAACACCACATATTGGCTATACACAACCTTACTTGTTACTGGGTTCCAAAGATTATAACCCTTTAAACCATCCTTATACCCAATAAAGATGCACTTTTTGGATTTACTATCCAACTTGGTTCTTTTCTCCTTTGGAACATGTACATATGCATCACATCCAAATGCCCTCAGATATGAAAGAGAGGGTTTCTTACTAGTCCATACCTCTTGTGGAGTCTTATCCTCTAATGCTAATGAAGGTGATCTGTTGACCAAATAACATGATGTCTCCACCACCTCTGCCAACAATTCCTATCCTAAGCTGACACCATCGATAATGCTTCTTTCCCTTTACATCAATGTCTTGCTCATTCTTTCAACAACTCCATTTTTCTCAAGCATGTATGGAGTATTCTTCTGCCATGCTATCCCACACTTCTTACATGATTCTTCAAATTCCTTGCTGCAAAACTCCACCGTTATCTGACCTCAACACCTTTATCTTCTTCTCTGTCTAGTTTTCCACCAGAGCCTTAAATTCTTTAAACATGTCAAAGACTTCAGATTTCTTCTTGAGGAAATATATCCATGTATTCCTTGAGAAGTCATCTATAAATGATACATAGTACACAGACTTACCCAGTGAAGGAACTTTCACAGGTCCAAACACATCACTGTGCACAAGCTCTAATATTTGTTTCGTCCTCTTACCACCAGAGGGGAAACTCACCCGATTCTGCTTCCCATATACACAATTTTCATAGAAATCAAAATCCAGAGAGCTATTACTCATACCTTCTACCATACCTTTACCATGAAGTATTCAAAGGCCCTTCTCTCCAATATGTCCAAGACTTTGATGCCACAACATGGTCTTCTCTCCAGAGACCACTAGATTTTCTACTCCACTTTTAGGAACCATAGAACTATTGCACCCATCAACAACAGTGCTACCTTGCAGCTTGTACAAATTTCCGATCTGAACTCCTCACATCAATAACAGTTCTCCCGGAACCATCTTGCAGGAATCTTTCCCGGACACTATTTTTACACCTGAAACATCTAGCTTGCTTACAGAAATTAGATTTCTAGCCAATGTAAGAATATGCAGAACAATCATAAGTGTTCTAACCCTTTCACCTTGCAAATTCAACTTTACTTTTCCATGACCAATGATTCTAGCCTTCCTATCATCCTCTAAGAAGACATCACCACCATTGTATTTCTCATACTTGCAAAACCACTCTCAATGTGGAGTGAAGTGAAAGGATGCACTTGAGTCAATCAACCATGCCTCATGATCTACATGTGTTCTTGAAGAAGCCAAGTACACATCCCCACCTTCATTTGAGATGGTTTTCACCTTTGTAGAAGGAGCATCATCAGATCTCTTTCCTTTGTCAAGAGCTTTAGATTTACAATCCTTTTTGTAATGCCCTTCCTTTCTGCATTTCCAGCAAACCACCTTTATAGGTTTTCCTAGAGATTCAGATATCCCTCTAGATTTAGATTTCCCACTCAATGACTTATTTTGTTTCTGTTTTAGGACCATCCTCGTATAGACAAGGCATCACCATTCTAGCTCTCCATATATTTCCATCTCATCTCCTCTGTCAGCAAGGATGAGACTATTTCATCAAACTACAAGGCAGTTTCATTGCGACCTATTGCAATAACAAAACTATCCCACGACTCTGGTAGAGAACACAACAAACTTATGCCCTTATCTTCATTTAAAATTTTAATATCAAGATATAATAACAGACTTACCACAAATTAAATCCATTCAGATGCTCTCTCACTAAGTCTCCATCTTTCATCCTGAGGTTACAAAACTTTTTTTGTAAGAACAATTTATTCACTCGAGCCTTAGATTGGTACAAAGTTCCTACATTGTCCCACAAAGCCTTAGCTATAGCTTCCCCTGATACATTCAACAATACAGAATCTAAGACACACAATCGTATTATGCTCTTTACCTTTTGATCCAACTTCTTTCATTCTTCATCAGATACTCCCATTGGTTTAGTACCTGGATCTACTGTGATCCATTGATATTTATCCACCAATAGATCCTCCATCTTGAGTTTCCACAACTAAAAACTCTGACCATTAAATTTCTCGATCTCTTTCTTTCCATTGCTCACCATCTTCTTTCACCACGAGAATCGATACTGCAAATATCCCACTGAATAGGGTCTACAGTAGGCCTAAGAAAAACTCCTCAACAAAAATGGTGTCCCACCCTGAAGCCAAAATAACTCTGATACCAAATGTAGGTTTTAACCCCATACAAAAATTACCTTCATACAAATTCTAAAACACATAAAATAAACAATGCGAGAGCATAACACATAAAACACATATACACAAACATTTTCACCTTGATCCCAAAACTGGGACTACCAGATTGATTTTTCATTATGGTCCTTTCAATGTTATAATACATATTTATACACACTGAAGCATCCAATACAATGGACTGAAAACCATCACGTCCAAAAAACATGTGTGAAAACCATGCACAAAACCATAGGCAGGTTTGCCCAACCTAGTATAGGGTCCAAACAAAATTTTCCATGGGGCACTGCCCCGGACCCTTCGAGGGGGGCTAACCACACCCCTCAAACCCCCTATATAGGGGGGGCTACCACCCCCTTTGTGACCCCCCCGCTACGCAATTGACACAACAAAGGGGGGGTTCTGCTCCCCCTCTAACCCCCCGGTTAATTAGGTGGGCTAGTCATGGAAAGAATATAAGACAACCCAACATGCAATGGATGATGATAAGGGGGAAACAACCCGAAGACAATGCATGGGTTCACAAAGATCCAGCGAAGGAGGTTGAATTTGATTTGGAGCATGCATGAAAAGTGTTCATGGAAGCAAAGAAGAGCTTCATTGAAGTCTCTACATCAGGGATTAAGGATAAGCCTGATCAGGAAATGGACCCTTCTATGCTTGTGACATTTCTAGAGACCTACATGAATTTGTTGTGTGATAGCAAGGTTGTGAAGGGGTTACAGGAGCTTATCAATATATGTGTCAGAAACACTCTGGGTGAACCACACATTATATAGAAGATTGGTAAGCATAAAGCAAGTCCAGGACAAGAGATGAGACTGACCATGTAGATAGGAGAATGTGAAATGGATCAGGTTATTTTGGATCTAGGGTTAGACACGAAAATTTTACCAAAGAATACTTGGGAGTGGATGGGAAGACCTATGCTACAGTGGTCACCAATTCAATTAAGGATGGAAAATCAATAGAAGATCATCCCCATGGGATGGTTGCAAGGAGTAACTGTAGATATTGAAGGCACAAGCACATTGGTTGACTTTGAGGTGATAGAAATTGTGGATGACAACAACCCCTACCCTACACTCCTTGGCATTTATTGGGCTACTAACATGAATGGGGTAATCAACGTAAAGAAGTGAAAGATGATATTTGAAAAGAAATTGCTTTGCATGATAATACCCCTAGATCCTGCTGAAGGATCTTGTTATACTGAACCAATACACGATTACGAAAGCGATGACAATTTGGACTGCATATATAAAATAATAGTCCGAGACCAAGATTGGGTGAATCCAATAGTAGATGGATGAATTACATGGGATTGTGAGAGTTGTTGCGCCTCAGACTCTAATGAAGAATTAGAGTGTTGGCAGAATCAGCTACATGAAGTAACCACACTGAGTTGTAACATGATGACTCAGTCATTGCACTGTGTGTCGTCAGAGGTAAGAAGTCTACCCACTTACGTTGGTTTGAATAATGTGGATGTGTTTTTGGATGCATTTGAGAGGGAAGTACCAAAGAAGCAGTGCTTCTAGGCTTTGGGCTAGGCACTGTGCACAACACTTGTGAGACGGTGGGGTATGCACAAGGGTAGTTTTGACGATTGGTGCGAGTGTAGGAGGATGATGTGAACACACTTTGGGAAGATGAAGGTATGAAAGACAAATATGATGGGAAGGATGATCTATGCACACACTTGGCTAAATGGGCTAAGGCTTATGGAGTGAAGCCCCAACCTAAATGGGTGCACTTGTTCTATTACACCTTGGATGTCATCTTGATGAACTGTTACTTGGAGACAGAGCTTTGCAATGGCATAGGTGAATGGGATATTTTGCGTGAAGGATTCATAATGATCTTCAAATTCGAAGACAGGTTTGACTGTATTCATGAAGAGCTAGAAGAAGTTAAAGAAGCAGTATTTAGGATACCACAGGATCCTTTGGATCTGATTCAACTCAATTGGACTACTCAGTTGAGTCGCACATTGGAATGCTATAATGTGGCTGTTAAAGAAGAAGACAAGGATCCATGAAAGATTAATATCCTTAAAACCAAGGGTTAGCGCGATGTCAAGGGATCGTAGATTGAGAATCCTGATATAACTATGCCACTTAAAATGAAATAGACAAATATTGGTATGGAGGCAGAGCCCAAGTTTGCAAAGGTTGGAGATTACTGGGATGACGTAATGGTAGATAAGGTCGCAAAATTGCTCTGCAAATACTAGGTTTTGTTCACTACCAAGTTTACAGAGCTAAAGGGGATAATAGGAGACTTGGGCATTAAGAAGATCACATTAAAACCTGATTCGAAGCCGGTTAAGAAAAGGCCTTACTGTATCAATCTGAAGTATAAAGAGAAGGTCCGCTTAGAGCTAGACAAGATGATCATGGCAAGCATCATTGAGCCCAAAGAAGAATCTGATTGGGTAAGCCCAATGGTGGTATAGGAAAAGAAGAAGAAGGATGAAATAAGGATATGCATAGATCACAGGAAGTTGAATGATGGTTTTGTACATGATCCTTTCCCGACTCCATTCATTGATGAGGTATTGGATAATGTAGGTGGCTAGGAAGCATACTCCTTCACTGATTGGTTCTCTTAGTACCATTAGATCAAAATTGCACTTGGAGATAGAAGCAAGATGACCTTCGTGACTGAGTGGGGATGTTTTCAGTACACTATAATGCCTTTCGGATTGAAGAATGCACCTGCAATTTTTTTACGCATAGTCATTGTTGCATTCAATGAATTCATTCATAAGTTTCTAGAGGTGTAATTTGATGATTGGACTATGTTTGGGCTAGTGTAATGCCATGTGGAAAGTTTGTGCTTGATGCTAGATACTTGTCTAAGGTACCAAATTATGCTCAATCTGAAGAAGTGCCTATTTTGTGTTCCTTTTGGGACTTTGATGGGCCATGTGGCTTTTAGATAGGGACTGATGGTAGATCCCACAAATATTGAAATGATACTTAACTTGGAGGTGCCGAGGAGTGTGAAACAACTGCGCGCAACCTTAGGACATACTGGGTATTACATGAAGTTTATCAAGGGCTATGCCCAGATCACCATACCTATGGACAATTTGTTGAATTGGGATGTCATGTTCTAATAGAGCAAGGAATGTCAGAAGATCTTGGATGTATTGAAAGGAAAAATGCTCATTGCGCCAATTTTAGTCTTCTCAAATTGCAAGGAGTTTCACGTACATGTAGATGCATCATGTATAGCACTGGGAGCAATACTGACATAGGCTGGCAGAGGAGAATTGGACCATCTTGTATCATTCGCAAGTAGGAGGTTATACAAGGCTGAGAAGAACTATTCCACCACTGAGTGCGAAGGGTTAGCCATGGTATATGCACTCCAAAAGTTTAGACACTATTTGCTGGGTGGACATTTTAAGATGTATACATATCATTCTACGTTGAAATACTTGTTCAATAATCCAGTGTTGGAGGGGAGAATCTATAGGTGGTTGTTATTGTTCCAAGAGTATGATTTTGAGGTTATTGTGAAGCCTTCACGACTAAATGCAGGACCAAACCATCCGTCGCACATCAAAATAGGATAAGAGCCCACTAATTTTGAGGAGGGATTGCCTCACACATAGCTATTTGCAGTGCGCATCGCGGATGGTCATTTTGAAGACATCATACACTTCCTAATGATAGGAACTACCCTAGAAGGCTACATCGTCTAGTAGAAAAAGGATTTAGTGGTGCACGCGAGAGACATTTCTATCATTGCGGGAAATTTGTACAAAATGGGGTTTGATGAAGTATTGCGATGATACGTACTAGAGTTTGAAAGGAGCAGTATCCTCACAAATGCTCATGGGGGAACTATGGGAGGGAATTATACAGGAAGGGCAACCACGTAGAAGATTCTACGTGTAGGGTTGTGCTGGCCAACCCTCCATCAGGATTCAAAAGCTTACTAGAAGGTGTGTGATATGTGTCAAAGGATTTGCAGGCCATCACAGAGAGATGAGCTACCTTTGAACCCATAGATGACGTTACAACCTTTTGAGAAATGGGTGATAGGTTTTGTGGGACCCATTCAGCCCCAAGGGAAGAAGACAGTCACATGATACATTATCACTGTGACTAAGCATTTGACTCGATGGGAGGAGGCACAACCTATGAAGGATTTCACAGGTGCGACCATTGCGAATTTTCTCTTTGAGTATTTACTGATGTGATTTGGGTGTCCAAATATTTTGATGAGTGATCATGGTAACACTTTTTGAACGAAACGATTAGTGTGTTGATGGAGGAATTTCTGGCATATCACCGTAAAAGCATGCCTTATCACCCATAGGCTAATGGGACGATGGAAGCCTTCAATAGGGTGTTGGAGAACGTGTTGACCAAGGTTTGAAATGCTGAACGAAGTGATTGGGACCTACGGATACCTATCGTATTATGGGCCTATCGAATGACATCCAAAACGTTAACTAGATAGACACCCTTTAGGCATGTATATGGTGTTGAAGGAGTGATGCCCATGGAATAAATTGTGCCTAGTCTGTGCATAGAGGCACTCACGAGTATGATAGATCGCAGAGCCCTAGAAGAGAGGCTCGCGTAGCTTGTTGAGGTTGAGGAAGAGAGATTCTTAGCTGGATTTCACCAACAGGTCCAAAAATAGCACGAAAAAACATGGCATGATCAACACAATAAGCTGTGCACCTTTAAGGTAAAGAATTTGGTTTTTCTATATGATAGTAAGATTGATAAATTTCCAGGGAAGTTCAGAATGCATTGGTTAGGGTCCTATGTCATCAAGGAGATTACTGATGACGGAGCATTTCAGTTGGTTAAATTTAATGGAGGTCCCTTCCTAGGATAGGTGAATGACAATCGATTGAAGCCATACACCAAGATCTGGCTAAGTGACTATATGAGGGTAGCATAGTCTTAGCTCTCCAGGTAGCTTAAAGGAGGTGCGGGACTATAAACTACACTTCCTAGGTTGGGGAACTACGTGACTGGAGGATTGTGCAAAAAAATGGAACATCAGTGGGTTCGTGACAACATGAAGAGAGTTGCACTACCCAGGGAGAAATCATGCAGGTCAGCTGAAAAGTGACTGTTAAAGTCATTTTTCATGATTTGATGATAGAAATGCGACCAAATGGAGTGGGTGGCCAACATTTAAGACACACTTTATGGGTAAGATCCTTGGAAAAATGTTGCCAATCCAACATTAATGAACCAAATGTGGAGAGAATGGTCAGATTTGAATTCAAAATCCCGTATAAATTACAGGTGGAAGCCCAACAAAAAACACTTGGCATTTTGAGAATTGAGTTTTCAAGCTCTTAGGTGCACATGAACCATGAAAAATTTGAAGCTTTGATAGCAAGTTCAGTATTTGAGACATTGAGAAAGGAGACACAGAAGTTGTTGCATAGAATCATGACGATGCCTGCAGAAGCTATGGACACCGAAGCAGTGACAACTAAGGTGGTTGTGCCGAAGGTTGTTAGGGAAGTAGAGGGAGTTGCTCCAAAGGTTGCAGACGTCTTAGATGAAGTCCCAAAATCACCATGGATGCCTAGACTGAAGCCCACCCCAACCAAGGAGAGTGAAAAGGATAAGAAGGGGAAGCAAGTTGCGATGCCGATGCGCACATCATCGAGAAGAAACCCACCGAAGGACAAGCCCATCACACAGGAAAAGGGAAAAGCCATTAACCTAGAGCTGAAGGAGGAAGAAATTGAGGACATCATGATGGATGATGAGGACTTGGGGGTAGAAGTGGAGGAAGTTGAAGTCCAGGGCGCTGACCCTATTACTAAGTTTCCCAATATGTCCCTCCACATAGGGGCAAGACCAAAGTGCTGAAGGACATTGATGAGAGAAAGGTCACCTTTCACACCCCTCTGCTACTCGATGAAATTGTTTTTGAAGGACCATGCTTGGGGCAGGTTCCTCTGTTAAAACTAGAATATTGGGACTTAGCTAACCATGATAAGTTCCCGCACTTGGGGAGAGAGTAGCTAATGTGCCACATTATTAACACAACCACCGAGATGACTACATTGGAACCGCGGAAGTGGCTCAGGGGAGTAGATAAGGCAGGTCTTCTCAAACTGCTATGGGTGTCGCACTACAATTTCACCCCCCTTATAGTATTGATCGTTAAGTAGCTACTATGGTTGGTGCATGATGGTTATCTATGGCTGGAGGAGCCAATACCCATCATCGATAGATTGATCCATAAGATTACATGGCTTCCCTACATAGGAGAAGATTCAGCCATGATGTTTGGTGGAAAAGGTGGTGAGCAAGCCCTTGCGAAGGCCATGAAGGAGAAATTCAAGCTCATGAAGAAGTCGTGAGGCTATGCCATCTCGAGTATCTATGTCCATGTGATTAAGGTGGCCACAAAGACTTTGGTAGGAAAGGTTATGAGGATGTGTCAAGCAGATGAGGTGCTGACACTAGTCATTGCTCTTGCAGCCCAATGTGCTGAAGGGGTCTAGTTTAATTGGGTGCGTTATCTCTACGGTGAGTTCCTTGCGAACTGACGCGAGGCACAAGAGCTTAGCAAGACCTTCCACTATGCATGGCTCTTACTATCTATTGTTTTAGTATCCTAGGAGCTGTCAGAAGATGGGCAATTCCCCTTGGTCATGACAGACCTACGAGAAGTAGCAAAGTACGCTTCCCTGTGGGCGACCAAGGATGCTCAGTGTGTCAAGGATAGCAAGATATTCTGGATCTTGATGGAAATGAACATTTGTATGGCTATTAATCACAAACTACAAGGGTACACAGAGTTCAAGTCAGACTTTCACTGGGTATCAATCAGGGCACAGAAGGACCCTGAACATACAAAGTATTACTTGCCTTGGAAACGGATGATGTGATTAACGCAGTACATGATCACTTTCCAAAAGAGTGGTGCACTACCTTAGACTTGGTGGTGGGGTTGAGCAAGTCCGCCGTACAGCGCAAAAAGGAGGAGGCCAAGCTCAAGATGGCACAACTGCCAAGAAAAGGAAGAAGGAGGTCACTAACAAGGCCTAGGTGGAGCGCAATGCTGCTGAGCAGATGAAAAAATAGACAGGTGAAATAGAGTGTGGCTCTCACAAAGGTGCGAGGTCGCCTTCACCTGAAATAGAAGAAGAAATGGATGAGAAAATAGAGTAGCATGGTTTGGACCCGCAGATGACATCGGACTGCATTAAGCGTCCAAGGGAATAAGAAAAAGTGGGGTCGAGGAAGAAATCCAAGGCTAGTAAGGCGTCGCTAGGCCCAATCACCCTCATAGAGGGAGATTTACATGACATTGGAGACACAATGTGGGATGTCATCATGGAGGCACTGTAATAGTTTGAGAAGTAGCAATAGCTACTATTGGGGGCCATCCACACGTGTCTGTAGGAGTTGCAGACTAGCGCATCACAAGCTAGCACGATGTCCACCAACCTTGCTATCGGTAGTTCAGAAGCTGCCAAGATGATGCATGTGAAGGTCTCCTATGTGATAGTGCTGCCAGATGGAGCACTGACCACTGAAAATGAAGCTGATAGGACCGTTGTTACCACCCTCAAGGGAGTGGGGTTGAACTTGGAAGCCCTCCCTAGCGAGATGCTCCACCTATTGCAGGATGGAGTAATCGCAGAGCTGAGGGCCCGTGAACACCGCACTATGCAAGTGATCAGTGAGAAGAACATTAATAATGAACAACTGGCCCTACTGTGAGACTCTGCCATTGTCGCCGTGACCAAGGTAACCCACTACAACAAATGCATATTTCAGGTCATGGAGGAGGCATGCCGAATGGTCTTGGAATTGGCCATTCCCGAGGAAGAAACAGTTGAGGTGCGCGTTCGCAAGCTTGCTACAGGGGTGTGTGACACTTGCACAGAGTTGGCTAGGTTTTAGCTAGAGATGAACCTACAGATTGAAGATTTACAATTGAAGGCCTAGCCTTTAACTCCACCAGAAGAAAAGGAGCAGTGTGCAACCACTGTCACAGAGACAATAACAACGATAGACACTGCAGTAGTAGACTACACACAATTTTTTGAACAGTCGTTCGAGGTCCTGAGAAGCCTATAGGAGGACCCTAATGTACAATGGTTAGAGACAGAGGCACAAGAACCACAACAATGCTATGAAGAAGTAAAAGGTATAACACAAATCATCACTCTCACACAGAGACTGGCGAAGCTGTGGGAGGCCAAACAATTGAAAGAATAGGTATATGCAAAGCAGCATAAGGAGGTAGTGTTGAAGGCATGCTTGAAGCCCTGGTTGGATGAGGCTTATTCAGTCAAGGCCTATATTGAAGGAAAGCTTGCTAATCTACAAGAAATTGAGTAGAAGCTTCAGACTGACAGTTCAGGACCAGCGACTGAGTAGTTGGTTGAAGAAGCGAAGCAAGCGGTTGCACAATGCACTGCTGAGGTTGTCGTTATATAGGTCAAGCTGGAAGGTCTTCACGCCGAGATCTCCACACCCACAGAGTGACTTAAGGGCCAGTCACCATGTTTGTGTTGGGGCCCTATTGGGAACAGGTTCCCCCAAGGATAGTTTTGGGGCTAAAGCCCATGTTTTGGGACAATTTTTTAATAAAGTTGTAAAGTCTCCGCATTTTGTGGTCGCGGAGCACGAAGGTGTCAAGTGTCATAAAGGGTTGTTTGCCCTTATTTTGTAAAGTGTAAAGTTGGCTGTAAAGATCCACACATGGTCCACAAACCATGGGATCATATAAAAAGGAGCTAAGTAAGTAAGCTCTAAGTATTTTTTAGAGTTAGTGAAGAATGAGTTGAGGAGCTAAGCATTGGAGTCTAAGTGTTCTCGGGTTAGCGTAGGTAGAGGCTCTATAGCCGAGTCCACAGAGGCCTAGGGTGGAAGTCCGCAGTTGAGTGCACAGAACCCTATAGCTATGTGTGTAGGGTGGATAGAGTCTATATTAATATGGGATATCAATAAAGAGAAGTATTATGAAATTTCTGTGTATTTATTTCTTGTTAATGCATCTGGTTATATTGCGTTCTGGGTTTAATTTACTATGTTCATTTGATGCGCGAATGTATGTGACAGTATTGGTTAATTGAACACAAGTATGAGTATCAGTTTACGTGGCGCTAACTATGGTTGATTAGTAAGATAAGTAAAACACTTAAGATAACTTGGGAACCTATACAATACATTGACATAGTAGCGCCGAAGTACCTAGGTCATGGGTTAAGGCTGCGTGAAGGCCACTTGTACACCTTTGCGGAGGTACTGAAGGGCAAAACAAAGGGTAGGCTGACAGAGCCCTAAAGCTCAGTGACCTATGTGAAAGAAGGAATAGAGGGTATAAACTGACATCACGACCATCTCAAGGTGTGGAAACTTGGTTCCAACATCCCCCCATACTGCTTTGGGTGAGACTTCGGTCCATGCTCTGCAGGCTAATGCCGAAAGGGCCAGTAGTCTAGGGATTTGTTTGGCTAAAAGGAAAGTTTTTGGGCTAAAAGCCCATGTTTTGGGACAATTTTGTAATAAATTTGTAAAGTCTCCACATCTTTTGGTCGCTGAGCGCGAAGGTGTCAAAATTCATAAAGGGTTGTTCGCCCTTATTTTGTAAGGTGTAAAGTTAGCTGTAAAGATCCACCCATGGTCTGCAGACCATGGGATTGTATAGAAAGGAGCTAAGTAAGTAAGATCTAAGTATTTCTTAGAGTTAGCAAAGAATGAGTTGAGGAGATAAGCATTGGAGTCTAAGTGTTCTCAGGTCTTAGCATAGGTAGAGGCTCTGCAGCTGAGCGCATAGAGGCCTAGGGTGGAAGTCCACAGCAGAGTGCACAGACCCCTGGAACTATGTGCACATGGTGGATAGAGTCTGTATTAACCTGAGATATCAATAAAGAGAAGTATTCTGCATTTTCTTTATATTTATTTCTTGTTAATGCATTTGGTTATATTGCATTTTGGGTTTAATTTACTATGTTCATGTGATGCGCAAATGTATGTGACTATATTGGCTAATTGAACGCAAGTAAGGGTATTAGTAAGATAAGTAAAACACTTAAGATAACTTGGGAACCTATACAATACACTGACATAGCAGTGCGGAAGTACTTAGGTTTTGGGTTAAGGATGCGCGAAGGTCAATCGTACACCTTCATGGAGGTACTAAAGGGTAGAACGAAGAGTAGACTGATAGAGCCCTAAAGCTCGGTGACCTATGCGAAAGAAGGAACAGAGGGTATAAACCAACATCACAACCATCTTAAGGTGTGTAAACTTAGTTCCAACATTGCCCCCCATACTTCTTTGGGTGAGACTTTGGTCCGCGCTCCGCGGGCTGATGCCGAAAAGGCCAGTAGTTTAGGGATTTATTTGGCTAAAAGGACAATTTTGGGGCTAGAAGCCCATGTTTTGGGACAATTTTGTAATAAAGTTGTAAAGTCTCCACATTTTGTGGTCACGGAGTGCGAAGGTGTCAAGAGTCATAAAGGGTTGTCTGCCCTTATTTTGTAATGTGTAAATTTGGCTATAAAGATCCACCCATGGGATCGTATAAAAATGAGAGAAGTAAGTAAGATCTAAGTATTTTTTATATTTAGCGGAAAATGAGTTGAGAAGCTAAGCGTTGGAGTCTAAGTGTTCTCAGGTCTTAGCATAGGTAGAGGATCTACAGCTGAGTGTGTAGAGACCTAGGGTGTAAGTCCAGCGTTGAGTGTGCGGACCCTTGCAGCTGTGTGTGCATGGAAGATAGAGTGTGTATTGATCTGAGATATCAATAAGGAGAAGTATTCTGCAATTTTTGTGTATTTATCTCTTGTTAATGCATCTGGTTATATTTCACTTTGGGTTTAATTTACAATTTTCATGTGATGCACGAATGTATGTGACTGTATTTGTTAATTGAATGCAAGCAAGAGTATTCGTTTATGTGGCTCTAACTGTGGTTGATTAGTAAGATAAGTAAAACACTTAAGATAACTTGGGAACCTATACAATACGCTGACATAGCAGCGCGAAAGTACTTGGGTTGCGGGTTAAAATTGCGCGAAGGCCAATCGTACACCTTCGCAGAGGTACTGAAGGGCAGAACAAAGGGTAGACTGACAGAGCCCTAAAGCTCAGTGACCTGCGCAAAAGAAGGAGTAGAGGGTATAAACCAACATCACAACCATCTTAGGGTGCAGAAACTTGGTTCTAGCATCCCTCTACACTGCTTCGAGTGAGACTTCAGTCCGTGCTCCGCGGGCTAATGTCAAAAGGGCCAGTAGTGTAGGGATTTGTTTGGATAACTAACATTGAAACTGGGTTAGGCTCCACAAAGCCAACACTTATGCTTCTCCACACTACCATCTATATATTTCTTTACCTTTTAAAGCCAATGGGAGATCACCACTAACTTGTCCTCTGGTCTAGGAACCACATCTCAAACATTGTTACAAAGTATGGAGTCATACTCCTCCACCATGGCATCAATCCAAACCAGCTACTGCACTGCTTCATTAAAGGAAGATGGCTCTATCACAACAAATTCACCCATAAGAGCCATGTAGCCAATGTACCTCTCAGGCGACCTCCTCTGCCCAAGCTGAGAAGTGGGTTTTCCCATATTCTCCCATGCATCATCCAACAATTTGTTAGCCTCTTTGGTGTGATTTCTTCTCTCTCTAGAAGACTTTGCTTAAGTCTCCACTCCCGAATCCTCTACATGTAGTTGTTCCATATCAATATGAGGCTCCTCAACCTTAGGAGCTAAAATATCCTCGTCCACATGTAGCTCAAGCTCCCTCTCAAGGGAAGCTTTCATGGCCTTCTCCTCATCAAATCTGACATCCCTATGAACCACTGTCATCCTGTTGGTCAAAAAGTACACCCGATATTTGTGAGGTGTATCAATGTACCTTACAAATGTCCCCAACTCTATTGTAGTCTCAAGATTCTTCCATGCATCTTTGGTCACATTGCAATATACCGATCACACGAAAATCCTGAATTAACCAACATCTGGTCTCTTACTGAAATAATCCTCCTCTGGTGTCTTCATCTAAAGTATCTGATACTGCCTATGGTTCTAAACATAGACCACTATGTTGCATGCCTCATCCCATAATTGTAGTGGTAGGACCTGATCATGCAACATCGCCCTTGTTTCCCATACTATGATTCTCTTCTTCCTCTCGACCACCCAATTTTGTTGAGAGTTATGTGGTGTCATCAACTCCTATTTAATCCTTTCTACTGCACAAAAGTTCTTAAAATCATTTGAGACATACTCACCATCGTTATCACTCTGTAGAGACTTAGCCTTCTTGCCCAACAATTTATCCACCAATTCTTTAAACCCAAAAAGCTTTGTGAAAGTTTGATCCTTTTGTTGCATGAAAAATATTCAACATTTATGAGAATAATAATAAACAAATATAGCATAATACCTTTGTTTGGTCATGGATGCTATCGAGAATGGTCCACACACATTTGAATGGACTCACTCTAGAATCGCCTATGCTCAAATTTTTCTCTCATGAAAGGAATACTTGGTGTATTTTCGCAAAGTACACCCCTTTCATGTATCAACTTTATCAAGAATACCTTTGGGTTGACTGGTAGACATCTAATACAATATCTTCAAAGCCCCATGATGCAAGTGGCACAATTGCCTGTGCCACAACCTGTCAATGTCTCGGCTCTACAACCTTTATTATTTTGTGCTCAAGGTAGCACACTCCTCTACCTCTAGTTTATAGAGATACTGTCATGCGGAAAGAGTTATTTTTGCGGACAAACCTAACCTCCCTAGGAGTCTAAGACTCTCTAGTGACAAACAAACCAAACAAGAGAAATCCTTCTCTAAACACACGTTATTCTATGAGAGATCAAGTGTTTTCCAATCTTACCTTAGGTCCAACGCTTGTTGTAGCAGTCCAGCCTTCCTGATCCAGATGAGCTCCTCCTTCACTTTAAGACCTGCATACACTAACAAAGCAAACGATTACATAACACCTGAATATTTCATAAAACAAAGCATATTCATCACATAGACCAAGGAGTACATGAAATAATTCATTAACAACAAATCATTGAGAAGAATGGACTTATTTGTATTAAGAAAACAAAAAAGGAACCATTACAACCTGAGCCTTGGTGTTGTGCAAGCTCCTCCCAGGGTCCAGCAAGAGATTTCCTCTACTTTGACAAGCTCACCCACTCCCACTATGGCAACAACGAAGGATAGTGATCTCTCCTCACAAGTCAACAATGGAAGTCCTAATTCCAGCAGCATTTACCCTTTAGAATGTTCAGCTTTCAACCTCCCCTCCTTTGGCCCAATGCCTGTATTTATAGTATTCTAGAGGAGGTTATTCAGTTCCAACATCAATGGGATACTCCCTCTTTTGGATGGGGTAGCTCCTCTCTTGATGGGATAAGTTCCTCTATCATAGGAGTGCATGAACCCTCTGGAGGCGCTCAATACACGTCAAACACTCTTCTAGAAGGCTCTAGAAGTGACCACAAGTAACTTTTTAAAGATGAAACTCGCGCCTTTTGACCTTTACAGGGGTACGCACCCAACCTCTAGCTTACAGAGCGTACAAGTACGCAGGTACAGTGTATTTGGAGTGCGTACACGCAGGCAAGGTAGAGAGAACCTGCGTACCCAGAGATAAACATGTTTTCAAGTGACTTTCTCTCTCTTTGAAGTCTTGACATGAAGAGCAGAGGTATGGGGCTTGACAAAGAGGACAATGTGGCTATTGATGAGGCCACATAGACTGCAGATAGTCAAGGTGACAATTTTCAGTGTAACAGATTGCCCCCTAAAGTACGAAGCCTGTAATAGATAAGGGTGTTAAGTCATATAGGAAGGGTGAAGTACTTTATCATTTCGAGGATCATCTCGTGGAGAGCTTGGTTAGAACCTGCAATTTTCAACACAAAATACATGGATAAGATCATATCATCGCTGAGGTAGGCATTCCCATACTCAGATCAAAACTTTAACTATTGGACTAACTATTCTGGTACAAGAATGATTTCATAATACATCATAATCATAGACTCGTGTAGACACAGTATGGGCGCAGGCATCTGTTTATGATTGGTCTACAGTATAATGAATACAAAACTCCTCGCAGCCTGGATGGTGGAAACTAGATCCAGGGTCTCCATCTCTACTTCCCGAATTGGTACGATTCTAGCCATGTGAATAAATGAGTCGATGTCGAACATGGTAGAAACCACTTGATTACCAGTCAATGATGTAAACTGTTAACAAGCGTGAGAGAGACCACCAGTAATGTCAATGGTTCTCAAAGTACCCAGCACATTCCATGAGATGTGAATGAATGAGTCGGTGTCGAACATTTCATAGAATCCTTCGTTCGCAAGTCAATGATGAAAATGATGTCAAAGGCGAGAAACCTGCCATTGATGCATGCAGACTCTAAGGCACTGACGATTTCTAAGTCAACTCTCTAGATAATGTGTTGATGTCGATAGAAAGCGACCCATCGCAGGCAAGCCCACAACACGAAATCATAGTTCAAGTTGAAGAAATGTTGCTGCAAGGAATGACTCAAGGATGACACAATGGATGATAGGTATTTTGCGGTTGAATGTTTCGTTTACAGACCTCTTGAACACATAACGACACAACAGATGGTTTGGTAACGATGACTCAAAGTCGACTCGCATAACCCGTCTAAAGAATGTCAATGATTTGGTCGACTGTGAGGCAAGGGATTTCCCAACCCAGGCGAATGAATAAGTGTCGTGTTCAAGAGTGGTAGTAAGGTTTTTCTTTTTTTTTGAAGCAAAAGGATATCAAATAGGTTCATTCTTCTCATTTTTCCCCCACCATTTCTGGCAAGTACCTCTTTATTTTTTACAAGCTTGAGGAGGATAACATATGCTTGTTTGTAAGCTCATCCTTC
>APFE031200688.1:114669-130362 GCA_000404065.3 Pinus taeda | reverse complement strand
TACATGGGTACATCAATATAATAAGTGGGTTTTACTAATAACAATAAGGGGTTACACTAGTAGTATAGGGGCTTAACAGAAAACTACGTCCTTCCTTCCCACATGTGAGAGAGAGACTTATCTGCACAAGAGAGAGAGAGAGACTCTTTTCTACGCAGAAGAGAGAGAGATGGATGAGAAGTGTGTCCAAATGAGGAGGAGACATCCTGTATTTATATGTAAACATTTATGATGAATAGATGTGTTTGTTGGGCTTCTGAGCCTACATAAGTTGCTGGCCAACTTTGACAATTTGTCCATAATCTAAATAAATTCATATCTCCATAAATACTTATCGGAATTGGATGATATTTAGATCAATCCTACACCTCTAGAAAAGAGGATTCTAGATAAAATATTATCAACCATGAATAAGGTGATCCTCATGGAGTTTGGCCCTAGTTCCCAATTTTAACATCCTCCTTATGACATGGTCTTCATAGTACTCTTCAAACTCTCTTGAAGTGAATTCTCCACCTCTATCTGATCTTAAGCATTTGACCTTTAGATATTTCTCATTTTCTACCTGAGATTTGAATATCTTGAAAATTTGGAGAGCTTTGATTTTTCTTTTAACAACCTAATCCAAGTGGCTCTAGTAAAATCATCAATGAATAGAATAAGTACCTTTCTCCTCTTGGGCTCTTTGCCCTTGTTGGGCCACTAATATCAGTGTGAATCAACTCCAAAGGTCTAGAGTACAAGAAATATTTTGTCTTGAACCGAGTCCTTTTTTTCTTACCAAATTGATAAGACTTGTAGATTAGGTTATTATACTTTGACAAATTTTGCAACCCTTTTACAACTTCTATCTTCTTGATTTTTATAAAGCTACCAAAATTTATATGACCAAGTATTCTGTGCCACAACCAATTTTGACTTGTTTTATTCAGGTAGCAATTCATTCTATATCCATCAAACACATATACATTATTGCGATTCCTTATTTCCTTTCCCACTAGCTTAAAATTTTCTTCTTTTCTGATCTCACAGTCTTTAGATCAAAAGGTAAAATTGTAGCCATTATCACACATTTGACTTACATTGAGAAAATTGTGCTTGAGTCCTTCCACATACATCACATTCTGAGCCTTCGTCTTTTCATCAATATTGACTATGCCATTTCCCTTAATCCTAGTTGGAGAATTATTTCAAAAAGTGAAATTGTTCCCTTTGTCCTTTTCCTTTAGAGACAAGAATTTACTCACGTACCCAGTCATGTGCTTGGAACAACAATTATCCACATACCATCTATTTTCTTCATCACGTGCAAACAATGCAAGTCCACAATCCATAATTTTCTCAGTCTTATGTTTCCAGCTCTTCTTGTCTTTTGGAAAGCCTGAATGCCAAGAAAAATGAGATTTAGATGCAAACTCAAACATTATTTTATACTCTCTAGCCTTGTGCCCAAAATTATTACATTTGAAGCATTCAACTTCATCCATCAGGGGGCGAAAAGGGTTCCTATTCCTGGGAAGTGAGTTATGAGAACTAAAATTATCATAATTTATGTGTCTTAAACTTTCATCTCTTTCTACTTTGATTCTTTTTCAATTAATAGCTTTATGTCCAAATATATAACATTAATAGAAATGGCCATAAACAAATTTGGGCACTTGAAATTAGAGATTTTACGAGTTTTGGCCGGTTCTAGGTACCTCTATTGTCTTACTGATTAGTTCATTTTTCTCTGATGTGAGTCCTTTGAGTAGTTAAAATTCTTGTTCTAATGTTGGGTGCCTCTTTGGCTTGATTTGTGTTTGTCTTCATTGATTCTTCCTTGAATCACCTTCACATAAATTTGGGGTTCTTCAAATCCTCGAGACCTAAAGCTCATCTTTCTCATAGAAGATTCCCCTGGTCCAGAATGTCCTAGGCCTATCTTGTTTTCTGGAGACCTTTGATTACTTAGAATATGGTTTAACATTCTTTCCCCTTCAACAAATATTTTATCCAAATCCTTCTCGGTCTCTAATCTCTCAAGATATACTCTCAAGGAGACAATTTCTACCTCTAGGCTTTGAAAATTCTCTTCCCATTCAAGAATAAAATAATTAAGAACTTCTTCCTTCAATTTTTCTTCCTCTAACTTGACTTTTAGGGACACAATATCTCCTTTACCTATTTCAAATATCATTTCCTCATTTTTCTTGATCAACTCCTACTTTAAGAGTCCATTCTCCTCCTCCGACTTCTCACATGTGTTTTGTTTTTTTTCTAATTGGAGAGCCAAGTTGTCTTTACTTTTAATGGCTTATTCAAGTTTTTCTCTTTGATAAAAAATTCCTCATTGTCTAAGTTATACATACCTTCTTTAGCTCGTAGCAACTACTCTTTTAGCTTCTTGTTCCTTTTATGTCTTTCTTTAACTCATCAAGGTCATTGATGAGCTCCACTTCAAGGTCCACTACTCCTTCTTCTTCTTCTTCAATGTTTGTGACAGTTTGTTTCTTGGAGTCAACTTCAAGTGCCATAGGTAGAAATTCATTTGACACACCCTTTGAAGAATCCATGCAATCTGATTATGGTGTAGAGCTATCCTCTTTGGAGTAGATCCCCTTCTTCTTAAAGAATTTCTTCTTTTGATATTTCCGAACTTTGTTTTTTGGGCTTTTGATCTTTATCCTTTTCTAACTATGCTTTGTAAGGACACTTGGATACAAAATGTCCAAATCTTCCATAATCAAAGCATTTTAAGACCAACTGGCCTTTGTACTTCCTTGATCCATGCTTTAGGTTACTGAAAAATGAGCTAGCTCCTGATCGGACTGTTGGCTTATATGGGCCTAGCCCAGGTTTGGAAGAATTATTTATCCAAGCAAATCTTTTAGCTACCGGCCCTTTCGGCAACAACTTGTGAAGCGCGGACTGAGGTCTCACCCGAGGTAGTAGGGGAGGGTGCTGGAACCAGGTTTCCGCACCCTTGGGATGTTTAGATGTGGTATGAGAGGTTCGTGCTAGATCCATGTAGATCCTGATTATCTTAGCTTTCTCTTACCGCGTTGAGTACAGATCTAATTTATTCAATTAAGTATTATAACCCATATCTACTTAGGGAGGTCTTTAAGCAAACATTTATCATTCTTATTTATTTCTTAGATTAAGATTTAAACCCAGATTCATAAGTATTCAACAAGAAATGTGCATGAATCAAACAGTTTTATTAACCATACAAAATGCTAGATTCGCGATAATTCAAATTCAACACAGAATTTAGAAGAAACTTATCTTTATTTCCACTTATCACCTTTACATCCAGATCCTCCTTGCACACTCAGCTGCAGGGGTCCGTGCACACAGTTGCAGACTCTTCTAGGCCTCTGTGCACATAGCTGTGGAGCCTCTATCCTCTACCCAAACCCCTAACTCAGACTTACAACTGCTCTCAAACTGCCCTTCTTAGACACCCATTACAACTCAGATCTCAAAATCATACCATTTCCTTCCGTACTCTACCCATAGAGCCTCGCTCTATTTATACCTTTCTACGGACCATGATCCATAGGCAGGCTGACTCAGTGTTACATTTCTTACATTACTTTTGGGAAGACTACCCTTTTGACTTTGACTTATTACAAATCGCGCTCTGCACATCTCGCGGAGTCTTTACCCTACTCTTACCCAAAATTGCGGGCTTCGCGCCCCATACCCATTGCACGGGGCTTCTGCTACCCAACAATCCCCCAACATAATTATCGTGACTTGTCCTGAGTCACTCGTTGGTGCGGCATGACGCGCTGTTGTGGCTTTGCGATTCACCTCCCTCTGAGTGACTCTCATCGTCCTACTGCTTCTTCATTGTCTCCTACAATGCTTCGTCTGGCTCCTTCTTCAGTACTTTTACTACTTCTAACCGATGATGCTTATTCTGCTCTGCTCAGTTACCACAGAACACCCTCGCATACAATTTTAGCTCGAGCGGGGAAGCCTCAGACGAGACCTCCTTGTACCTCCGCAGCCACTTCCAACCTTCGTATCTTCTCATCCCACTGTTTGCTGCCACTTGTGTTGCAATTTGCAAGACCATTGCTGTTGTCTGTGAGATCCCACTTCTTATAGTTTTTCAGAGACGCTTAGTAACTTTGTTCTAACTCGTAGTCTCTGTTTGCCCATCTTTTCATTGAACTGTTGTAGTTTTCCTGCCCACCCATGGATGGGGTGATGGCATCTGGACCACTTATGCTTCATGTCTTCTCTTTTCCGGTACATCCCCGACTGTTGAGTCTGTAGGCTGTGGGACGCTCGTGGCTGTCAACATCATGCTCCTGAGATAGTCCAACTTCCCACTTGGCCATATTAGCACCTGCGGGCTTACTCCTTGTGCAGAGATAATAAATAGTGCCATGTAAAGATTCATCCTATGCTTTGTGGAAGTGTAAGTCACTTGGTAGCTGTTCCTCAGTGATTTGTAAGTGAGTCAAATTTCAAATTCTTAGATTGCCGCCTGTTCCAGCGTCCCCATGTAAATTATGCAGCAGTTCGTGCCATGTCTGGCCCATACTCCTTTCTTTAATTGTTCGCCGCCTACTCCCTTTTGCCATAATGCAGACATTGTGTCATGAATAGTGACCTGAACGATCACCTTTGTTTGGAGCAATGCAACAACATACTTTTGATCGCACGGTTGAAATCCTGATGATGGGCCTGATCGATGCATATCCTGGTATTTGCATCACTTTCTCCCAGACTGCTTTATTGTCTTGTGCTCTCTTTCAACTAGTTGGAGCAGTGAGACTGTCCCTCGAATGGTTAGTCAGGCGGCTGGCCCGCCCATATAGAGCTTCAGGCGACTGCCATTTACTCGGCCTGGAATGGGGTCCCCATTGAGTTTTGCAAGCTAAACCGTGCCCCTATCGGTAACTTCTTTGATGATGTAAGGTCCCAACCAATGCATTCGGAGTTTGCCAGGGAAATTCTCGAATTTACTGTCTTATAGCAATACTAAATGATTCTCCTTGAAGGTGCACACCTTGATATGGCGATCATGCCATGCTTTTTCTTGTTTTTTCTGCACTTGCTGATGGAATCCAGCCAAAAATAATTCTTCCTCCATTTCTTCAAGCTGTGCGAGCCTTTCATCCAAAGCCCCGTGGTCTTCCATGCCTGTGATTGTCGTGATTCGCAGACTAGGCACAATATATTCCATAGGCATGATGGCATCCTTGCCATAAACTAACTGAAAAGGTGTCTGGCTTGTCAATTTCTTGCACGTGGTTCGATATTCCCATATCACAGTAGGGATGCGCAAGTCCCAGTCATTTTGTTGCGCATTATAGACCTTGGTCAATGTAGTCTCCAAGATTTTGTTGAATGCCTCCATGGTCCCATTTACTTGTGGGTCGTATGGCGTACTCTGTTGATGATATATTTGGAATTCCTCAGTGAGTGTGCTGATGGTTTCATTTAGAAAATACATTCCCCGATCGCTCATAAGAATTTTGGGATAGCCAAACCTTGTCAGTACATTCTCGAACAAAAACTTCGTAGCTGTTGTAGCTGTACAATCCTTAACAGGTTGTGCCTTGGCCCATCGGGTTAAATAATTTGTTATGGTGACGATATAGCGTGTGCCCATTTTTCCTTGTGGCTCAATAGGTCCTACGAAGTCGATTGCCCACTTCTCAAAGGGTTGTAGTGTCATTTGTGGTTGGAGTGGCATTTCATCTCTCCGCAACGGTTTCCTCATCCGTTGACAGACGTCACAAGATCAACAGTAAGTTTTTGAATCCTGATGCAAAGTGGGCCACCATAATCTTGCATGAAGTATCTTCTGGGCTGTGGCGTGACCTGCATAGTGTCCCCCAACAACCCCCCCATAGGCTTCAGCCAGGATTTGTCCTCGCTCGAACTCCAAGACATATCGACGCAGGATCTCATCGTTTCCCATTTTGTAGAGGTGTACTGCAATCATGGTAAAGTCTGCTGCGCGTATCACCAATTCCTTCTTTTGCTGAAGGGAGTATCCCTACGGCATGATCCCTGTAGTTAAGAAATGGATTATATATTCAAAATGACCATCCTCTACACGCATCACATAGAGCTGAGCATTTGGAAGTCCGTCTTCTAGATTTGTGGGTTCTTCGCCAGTCTCAATTCGAGACAGGTGACCTGGGCTTGAATTTAGACATCTCGGTTTGACGATGAACTCAAAGTCATATTCCTAGAATAATAGCAGCCAATGACAGATACGCCCCCCCAACACAGGCTTATTCACTAGGTATTTTAATGCTGAGTGATCGGTATACATCTTAAAAGTGACCTCCCAGCAGATAATGGCAGAATTTTTGAAGTCTGTATACCATCACTAATCCCTCGCGCTCAGTGGTGGAGTAATTCTTTTCAACTTTTGACAACCTGCAACTTGTGAACACAATTGGATGGTCTAGTCCCTCCGCTCTTGGTTGAGTAAGTACCACCCCTAGTGCGATACATGATGCATCAACATGCACATGAAACTCGACGTCCCATTTTGGAAAGACCAATATAGGGGCTGAAGCCATTTTCTCCTTAAGTGTCTCTAGACTTTTGTTGCATTCCTCATTCCAGCAATAAGTAGCATCCTTCTTCAGCAATCGTTCCATCAGAGCTGTGATCTGGGTGTAACTTTTGATGAACTTCCGATAGTAGCCCGTGCGATCTGGAGTGGCGCGTAATTGTTTGACACTCCGCAGCGCTTGCATATTGAGTATGACAATGATCTTTGCCGGATCCACCATCAAGCCTTGCTTACGAACCACATGGCCCAGCAGGTTCCCGAACGGGACAAGGAAAGTACACTTCTTGAGATTTAGTGCAATCTGGTGTCAGCGACAAGTATCCAACATTAACCGTAAGCTCACTACATGCTTCTTGACTAGTCCAAACATAGTCTAATCGTCCAAATAGACCTCTAAAAACTTGTGTATGAATTCTTTGAATGCTGCTACCACTATTTGTGAAATTTTCGCCGGCATGTTCTTCAGACCAAAGGGCATCACCATGTACCGAAAGCAGCCCCATTCGGTGGTGAACATCATTTTACTCCTATCTTCTGGCGCGATCTTGATCTGGTGAAATCTGAGAACCCATCCGTGAACGAGTAGGCTTCCTACCCCCCCACATTTTCCAGTACCTCATCTGTAAACGGTGTTGGAAATGGGTCATTCATGCAGGCATCATTGAGCTTCCTGAGATCCAAGCAGATCTAAATCTCGCCCTTCTGTTTCTTTTCCTGCACCACCATTGGACTTACCCAATCAGACTCCTCGACAGGATCAATGATTCCTATTGCCAACATCTTGTCCAGTTCTTCGTGGACCTTTGCTTTATATTTTGGATTCAATCGGTAGGGCCGCTGCCTAACTGGTTTCACGTCTGGATTCAATGTTATCTTCATCACTCCCAAGTTCCCTAGGATCCCTTTTAGCTCTGTGATCTTTGTCGGAAACAAGTCTTGATACTCGCGGAGCAATTCGACAAACTTTTCTACTATAGCGTCGTCCCAATAGTCCCTGAGTGTTGCATACTTCGGCTCTTCTTCAGTTCTTATATTGACTTGTTTTGTTTTTAACAGTGCCATCATATCAGGATCTTCGATTTTGGGTCCGCACACCTCACGGCTTCCCTCTGATTCCGGAATATTGACATTTCACGGATCGTCCTCATCATCTTCTACCTGTACATTATAGCATGCAAGGGCTTGGCTCAGCTGCCGCGACGAGTCAGGCTGCACAGGTTCTTTTGGTTGTATTGGTGTTTTGAAAATGGAGGCCTTTACTAGCTGGAGCGCTTCATCTATAGGGTCCATTGATTGGTCTTCAAAGAGGAATGTTGCTAAGAATCCTTCACACAAAATATCCCACTCGCTTGTGTCATGCCGGAGCTCTACTTCAGTATACCAATTTCTAGGAATGACATCCGAATGTGATAGAATAAGTGCACCCACTTTGGTTGAGGTTCCTCTCCATAGGCTTTGGTCCATCTGGTAAGGTGCATGCATGGGTCATCACGTCCATCATATTTCTCTATTATGCGTACTTTCGGTTTCCCAAATCTGATCTTCATCATACGCCTGCAGGTGCACCAATCTTCGAACGTTCCTTCATGTGTGCCCCGCCATCACGTAGGCATTGCGCACAATGCCCATTCATTGTGTCAAACCATTGGTGCTCCAGTACTGTGATTTCAAATTTGGTCAAAAATTCATCTACCATCGTCAACCCATCATATTTTGGCAATTCACAATCTTGGGCCTTTATGCAGTATAGCGATTTCGTCACCATGTTGCAGTGTAGCGTGGTTACTCCATTTAACCAGTTGCGCCACCGCTCATCTTCCTCATCTGAATCATCAGTGCAAGATTCTCCATCCCCTCATGATATTCTTTTATCCTCCAATGTCTTGATCCAGCCTTGCTCCTGGGTAGTCATTCTGTAACTACAATCTTCATCATCATCGCTGTGCACTGGTTCTATGTAGCGCGATCCTTCAGCCGGATCTAGTGAAATGACGACACGGAGCACTATTGTTTCAAATATCATTGTCCTCTTCTTTATATTAATAACTCCGTTCATGTCGGTGGCCCAATCTATTCCTAACAACACAGGGTAGGGCGTATTTTCATCCATGAGCTCAATAAATTCAAAATCCATTCGTGTACTTGCGCCGTCTAGGTCTACCGTAACCCCTTGCAGCCTTCCCATGGGCAGCACCTTCTGTTGATTTGCCATCTGTAATTGGATAGAGGACCATTGTAGTGTGGGTTTACCCACGCACTCCCATGTGTGTTTCGGCAATACGTTGGCATCTGAGCCCAGATCCAAAATGACCTGCTCCATCTCATAATCGTTGATCTGTGCTGTTAACCGCATTTCCCTTCCAGCCTGTGATGCATGTCGTCCCAACTTTCGAATGACGCGAGGCTCACTCCACCCTGTGCACCTATTTATCAACTCCTGTAAGCCTTTAACCTCCCTGTTGTCACGAAGCAATTTTATACATGTCTCTAAAAAGGTAGTTATCATCGAGGGATCCTTGTCCATCTCGGGCTGATCCCTATTACCTGGGGTAGAGACCTCCGTGAAGCTCCCCTGAGCTTCCCGATATGTCCCCTTATCGCTGCCTGAATTCTGTCCATTTGCTCTTGTGGCCGTGCCACTCCTTAGCACCATGTTGACCTTGGGATCTTCCTCGCGGGGTTTGGACCTCATCATATACACATTCTAGGTCGTTGTTGGTTGCGCTTCCCTCTTTCTCGAATCTGTGCTATCAACGAAGGATAGTCTAGTAGCTCATGATCGAATTGCTCACAATAGCAGCATGAAATTCTGGTTGGGTTGGTACAATCTCGCGTGTAATGTCTTGGTCCTCCATAGTTGTAATAGATTAACTACCCGTGACCCCTTCTTGGTCCCATTCCGCCCTGTCCTCGACCGTGCCCTTAGAAGCCACCACGTGCAATTACTGTGAATGGATCCTAACTTCGTGCCTTCATCTGCATTCTATAGGCAGATGACTGATCCATCAGTATTTGGTAGCTACGACAATCCTTTTCTTCATGGCTCACTGATCTACAAAAGTTGCAAAAGAGCTGTTGGGGGGTTTGGTTGTATTTTGGTAATAGATGAAAGTTATCGGTGTTATGCTTTCCTCCCACCTGACAGATTTTGCACCAGAGTGGGGTGGCTGTGCTCGGTCCTGCCTGTGCCTCTGGTCGCAATGGTGTTGGTCCCCCTGTTATCACAAAATTCACTGAGACCAGACAATGATCTTTATCGTGTCCCTGGCTCTTACACTATACACACCGTACTTGCTCCCAGACTTCTGAGCATGGTGTTTGTTCTTGTTTTAACTTCTGCATTTCCAAGCATAAGTTTTGGACTTGTGCTTGAATTTGCTGAACTCCCAACCCTGGGTCTGGTATCGGGGTTTCGTGCAGCCGCATTTCTACCTACAGCACTCCATGTTGGGTTGAGATCTTTTGTTGTAACAAAGCTGACTTCAGATAAATGATGCAACAAACCAAGCGCAGTGCTTCTCATCTGTCAGTGTCATGTTAGCCTCGCGGATAGCGCTTTTCAACCTCTGATCCAAATCCCACGGAGTTTCAGTTGGCATCATTACAATCTTTTTGAACCCTACGATTGATTGTTTTCCTGACTTCGGCCGGCTAAATTCCTTTTTTAGTTTGGTCTAGATTTTTTCTACTCCTACTATTGGTTTAATGCTCGATACTTCATGTACTATGTCAGTGCTCGGTCTTGCAGTGCGCTGACTAAGGTAGCTTTCCTGATATTATCATCCGTGATTTGTTGCGCGTTCCATACTGATGTTAGCACAAACCAGAATTGCTCCAGGTCTTCGCCTCTTGCTCCCTTGAATATTGGCAATTGAATCGCGCTTGCCATAGTTACCCTCGATATATTACTATCCCTGGTCTCTTCGATCCTTCAACGTTTCTCTCTTCGCGTTCCACTCCAGACACCCCTTAGGCAGATCCCAGTCCCAACAACAAAACCATTTGTTGGCTTATATGGGCCTGACCCAGGTTCAGAAGAATTATTTAGCCAAGAAAATCCCGCAGCTACATGCCCTTTCAGCAACAACTCGTGAAGCGCGGGCTAAGGTCTCACCCAAGGTAGTAGGAGAGGGTGCTGGAACCAGGTTTCCATACCCTTGGGATGTATAGATGTGGTTTGAGAGGTTCACGCGCCGTCCTGTAGCTTCGTGTTGCGCTAGATATGTGCAAATCCCAATTATCTTAGCTTTCTGTTACTGCGTTGATTACAGATCTAATTTATCTGATTAAGTGTTATAACCCAGATCTATTTAGAGAGGTATTTAAGCAAACATTTATCACTCTTATTTAGTTCTCAGATTAAGATTTAAACCTAGATTCACAAGTATTCAACAAGAAGTGTGCATAAATCAAACAATTTTATTAACCATACAAAATGCCAGATTCGCGATAATTCAGATTCAACACAAAATTCAAAAGAAACTTATCTGTATTTCCACTTATCACCTTTACATCCAAATCCGCCCTGCGCACTTAGCTGCAGAGGTCTACGCACACAATTTCAGACTCTTCCAGGCCTCTACACACATAGCTGCAAATCCTCTATACTCTACCCAAACCCTTGACTTGGACTTACAGCCGCTCTCAAACTGCCCTTCTCAGACAACCATTACAACTTAGATCTCAAAATCATATCGATTCCTTCGCTACTCTGCCCATAGAGCCTCACTCTATTTATACCTTTCTAGGGACCGTGATCCATAGGTGGGCCGATTCAATCTTACATTTCTTTACATTATTTTTGGGCGGACTACCCTTTTGACTTTGACTTATTACAAATCACGCTCCGCGCATCTCGTGGAGTCTTTACCCTGCTCTTACCCAAAATTGTGGGCTTCGCGCCCCATACCCATTGCGCAGGGCTTCTGCTACCCAACATAGACTCATAGCTGAAACATTCTCGGTGATCCTTGTGCTCCTTAGCCTTCTTAGACACCTTGAAAGCTTCCTCCTTTTCTTCAGTATTCTCTTTACCTACTCTCATCTGATAGGTTCTAAGAGTACCAAGTATCTGGTCTATTCTAAGACTTTCTAGATCAGTCATCTCCTTAATGGCTAATATTTTAGCATTAAATATCATAGGTAGAGATCTCAAGACCTTATGAACAATTATGTATTCTTTGGTAGCTTCACCAAGTCCTCTAATCATATTGCTTTCTTCACCAACCTTGAGGAAATACTCTGCTATAATTTCTTCTTCACTCATTCATAAGCACCCAAACCTCATTCCAAAAGTTTGAAGTTTGGTATGCTTAACTTTCTCATCTCCTTCACGCCCTTAATTGAGTTTGTCCCATAATTCCTTAGTAGATTTATAGTGCATAAACTTTACAAGTTCATCTTAACTAAGATCGAAGAGAATGGAATTATTTTCCTTTTTATTATTTCCATGCACCTTTTTATCATCTACATTTGTAGGAGGGACTGCCAGGACAACATAATATACTAACACAGAGCTCCGAACATCTACCCCTAGGTATGTGAGATAGGCTTCCATCCTAACTTTCCTAAAAGCATAGATTGTCCCATCAAATATTGGTATCTTACTTGAGTAATCATCCTAACTCTCTTGTATAGACATGATTCATTATAGATCTACCTTCCAGTGGTTAAACTATTCTTGAAGGAACTTTGCTCTGATACCAATTGTTGGAATAAGGAATTACTAAGAAGGGCGGTGAATCAGTGATTAGTGAGGATTTTGAATTTTAAGCTCAATTCTTAACTTCCTTTAACTCTTAGAAATTACTTATGTGAGCATTTTCAATACAATACATAGGAAGGAATGTGAAACATTCACATGAGAAAACATTCCATCAATTAAGCAACATGCACATATTGACTCAGGTAATTTTACATGGAAACCCAAAGGGAGGAAACCACCAATCTATTTGTTATTATGATGTAATTTGAGCTCCTAATTAATTACATAAGGTTGTTTGTGAGAACCCACTCACAGGAGGCCCCAAGCCCCTTTAAGATAACAATCCACTACTTTCCAAGAGTCGCCAACCTCTTATGAATATAGGCCACCACCTGCTCTACCAATTGTTCTACCTTTCATACAATTTTTAGACTATGAAAACATAGGCCTATACAAATGCATCGAAATATAAAACCTAACTAGTTGTTCGACACAACATCTTCATCTTCGCTCTGTAGTCCTTTGCAATGTGCACTTCACTACTCAATCAACTATTATCTCGGCCCTCAATTTCTTTGTATAACTATCATCTCTCAACCACAATCATCCTTCTGCTGACACTTGGTTACTTACAACACCTCAAAAACTTCACTGTGCTCACAATACTGCTTCACACAAGACTCCATGTTTTCTAAGCCTCTTTATTTACCACAGACATAGCGAATAACACTCACTATTAGCTCATCAACCACCACATTCAATACATAGATTGGCACACTGGTCTTAATTTCAAAACATGAGTATGGGCTCAATTTGCTTGAGAATGGATGACGTTTTTACTCTCATAACTACATTTCTTGTTGGGCACACACAATTCTTCTATATCAGCAACCTGAGTATTGCCAGAATTTACTCAGCGATCATAAACAATTATTATCTCCATTGTAGCTTTATCAGGCTCTCCAAATATGATTGTTCTCTATCAAAGATTTAAACATGGTTCTCTTACTCATTAAATGTGTTGATGCATAAATGTCATGATTGGGGTGGTGTTCATTTTTATCGTCAATGCTCTATTAATGCTCCAATCATCATGGTCATCGTTGCCTTGTATAAACTATCTCAGCAACTAGTACTGACTCCATTAATTCCCTTGGTGCATTTCTAAACTTGATGGTGCCTTCAAATCCTATCAACCCGTTCATTTTCACTTACATGGCCACCCAAGCTCTGCTAAACAACCTTTAGCCCCTGGAATTTTTCCTCCAGCGTGCTTTTTATTTGTTTTTGGCCTAAAGACCCTTGGTCGTCCAACACATTAAAAAACGTTGCTTAGATTGTCTCTAGGCCCTTTGAGCTATATCCCCCAAGGGATTAGATGCTATGCATTTAAATTCCATGCCCATGGTCACAAGGCACCCACAAAACTTCTTCCTGGTGCTCAACGTTGGCCCCTGGCTACTTTTAGCCCAAGACTCATCCAATGTGCAATTTAAAACCTTTTGGGGTCTTCCCTGAGGGATTATAAGTTATGTGGGGCCACCTTGCGCCTTCTTCCATTGCTCTATGGTTTTTTACGTATGTGTTGATGTGTCTTGGCACTGTCATCCTGTCTCTTTCTCCATTGCCCCCTTTTATTTCCTCTGGGGTAACCCTTATGGGATTGTGTGTCTAATGGGACCACATAATGTATCTTCTCCTTGGTTCTTGTCTTTGTTGCATTGGTCTAGTGCCTCGTCAGCCCACAAATTCTACCTTTGCACCCTTATAACTAGTCGGATACAAGGTCTCAGGGATGACGTGTCCCACTGGGTCCACCTAGAGCTTTTTCATTGGCTATGCACTGCCCAACTTTTGTGTTAATGTGTCCTAATGCTTCATTATCATGCTACTCCATTTCTTCTCTCTTTGGTTTTCTTCATGGTAAGGCCTCAGGGATGACATCATGTTTACATCACTACTAGCACGTGTTACCTCAGGATTGGTCTAAGTGTCACACATTTTTGGCCCACTTGAGTACCCAAAAATGCCAAATTTGCGTGCAACATGTCCCTATACTACTAGTGTAACCCCTTATTGTTATTATTAAAACCCCCTTATTATATTGTTGTGCCCATGTAGTCGCCATATTGTTATTATTGTGCCCCATAGAAGCCCACTATTGTTATTATTGTGCCCTTATATTATTATTGTTATGTCAGCTCTGATTATATTATGACCCCTTAGACTCTTATATATAGAAAGGAGGTCTTGTATTTTGTATCATCCAAGAATTGTTCATTTGTGTAATGTAAAGGAGTTTGCCCCATCAAAGAGGCTTATTTTTAAGGTTTTCATCTATCTTTTCTTCTATTTTGTGAGCTAGTTACATAACATTTGGTATTAGAGCTTTGGATTCTAGGGTTTTGCTGCTCCCAACAGGTCATCATGGAAGTTTTGCTGTAACCTTTTTTTGTGACTTTTCATAAGCGACACAAAAAACCCATTTGAGACGAAATTGCACTGAACCTCAGGTTTGAATTTCAGATCTTGTCTCACTATATTTTCGGAGATATGATTTGAGAAAATTAGGGTTTTTGCAAGCTCCATAATTTCATCTAAAACAGGTCATTGTGGAATTTTCACTATGGCATTTTTGCTACGAAGTTTCATAAGCTAATAAAAAAATCCATTTGAGAAAAATTGGTTTGAACCTCGGGTCCGAATTTCAGATCTTGGCTTGCTATATTTTCAGATATATGATATGAGGCAGTTAGGGTTTTTGCAAACTCCCGAAGTACATCCTAAACAAGTGACCTTGGGAAAATCGTCATAACTTTCTCTCTAAGCATCAGATTGAAATTTCGTAAGATGTTACAGAAAGAGGATGGACTTTATTTTGATTGGGTATAATTTTCAGAACTTATGGTTGAAACAATGACACGTGGCATGTCGTACAAGTTAACTCTACTGAAGTAGTCTATAATTAAGTCATCGTGGGAGATTGGAAATAAATCTTTCTTTAGGAATCCAATCGTGATCAAAATTGTAGAGTTAGAAAGAGGAATTAGAGGGCTATTATAGGCCATAATTTCAAAACTTAAAGATCTGAAATTACATAGTTACACTCATTTCAAGATTGAGCTCCTAAAATCAAGAAAAAGCGAGATGAGGAAGTTTGATGGAAAGGATCTAGTAAATTGGATACTACAGATGGAGAAATATTTTGATCTACATGGTGTATCACTGTTACAAGGTATGCATTGCATATAATTATTTATAACCAAATAATTTTTTATGGTATAAAGGGCTTTGTTCTTGTAAACCACTTGTCAGATGGTCAATTTTCATGGAGGAAATGATAGCACATTATGAAGATACCAAGAGCAACACATTCTTTAGCCAACTGATAAATCTCAAACAAAAGGGTTCAATGGCAGAGCACATTGAGGACTTTCAAAAATTGAATATA
>APFE031200688.1:95137-107325 GCA_000404065.3 Pinus taeda | reverse complement strand
TGTTTCTGGTATGGTATATGTTACAGATGTTGTACTTGATGGCAACACCCATGGCATGGCTCTCAATATGATGAGAATTAAGAAGTACGTTATTTCATGTGGAGAAAAGCTCACGGAATTTTATGCAGAGAAAAGTTTATTTCATGTGAGAAAACTTACCTTTGGTCCATGGTAGTTAGTCCTTGGAATTTGAACCTATGGAGAAAAGTTTATTTCATGTGGGAAAACTTACCTTTGGTCCATGGTAGTTAGTCCTTGGAATTTGAACCTATGGTTTTTGGACCATGGCATCTCGACAGACGTGTTGATCCCTAGTATTGAGTTGATGGTATGGTTTGTTATGGTTTTGGCCCATGGTATTGTTTATTTTATTATTATTATTGAGCCCCATGATCCATGATTTGAGGAAGAGCTTGCCTATATAAAGCAAAGGAGATCATTTGGCTTAGGAATGCTTTTGGGTTGAATATCTTAAGATCTGAAATATTGGGTTATTGTTTCAAAAGCTCGATCTATATGAAAGTGAAGTGGAAAGCGAATCTGTGAAGGGTGATCTCTCGAGCGCTGCAGCTGCGGAAGTGAGGATGCGCCACAGGAGGCACCGCAGGAGACGCCGCAGGAGTCGCCGCAGGAGGGCGCCGCAGGAAGACGCCGCAGGGGGCGCCACAGGAGGCACCGCAGGAGACGCCGTAGGAGGCGCCGCAGAAGATGCCGTAGGAGGCGCTGCAGAAGATGCCGCAGGAAGACGCCGCAGGAGGCGCCACAGGAGACGCCACAGAAGGTGTTCTGGGTTTAGTTTTCTGTTATTGTGGATCTGGTTATCTGGGTGACTTACTGGTACTTGATGATCATTTGATGTTTATTGATCCAGTATGAAAATTGGATGAAACGTGGCCTTTCAGATTATGTGTTGTGCTTCAGTGTATCCAGTATGAAAATTGATGAAACGTGGTACCTGGAGGAGAGAAGATTGTAGGCCAGTGCCTACGTATTAGTACTTAAGCTAGTACAAAAGCAAAGGGGAATCTTTGGAGCATTGTAGCAGGTAGCAGCCTGCATACTAGTAAATGGATCGGCTAGTACAAGAGCAAAGGGGGTTGTAGCTCCCGTACTGGTATAAGACTGCACCAGTACAAATATTGTAAAAGGATTTCTTATTAAGAAGAAGATTGAGATTACTTGCAGCAGGTGGTTTTCTCCCGCATTGGGTTTCCACCTTATATCATGGTGTTCATGTGTGTGCCTTATGTGTGATGATCTATTCTATGTTACTGCATCTGTTAACTGATAATATGGTTGATAATGTTCTAAAGCACTCATTGAAGATCAAATGCACTCATCATAAGAAGTTGTGGAAGTAGCATATATGAATCAGAGTTTGGAAATGAAAAAGTTTTATTAATGTGATAATACTGATTCACCCCCCCCTCTCAGTATTATTTCCAACACTTATGCGGCGAATGAAGGTTGATGAACCAGGATCATGAAGACTAAAATGCATTGTCATTATATGGTATGATCATGAATAAATCTGAATACTGACGCATGTCTTATCCTTTATATCTTATGTTCTCGGTATATCTGAAGTTGAAAATTACAACGAAGGTATGAGTAATTATTTTCAGATCTGTATGCGGGTTCCCTTTGGTGAAAGAGTGTACACACGCTGATTCGACATAGCCAAGTAGTGTATACATTATGATATTTGATATTTGAGGTTTTTGTTGGTTCTAGTGGTTGTTGTAGAGTTCTAGGTTTTGCGCTGTGTACTGGTGACAATGTTTTGATGACAGGGTTTTAGTGATTCAGTTGTTTGGTGATTCAGAGATTGATGTTGTAGATATAGTTGATGGTTGTATTGTAGTGGTGATTGTTTTGTATTGATGGATCTAGTTTGAAAATTTATGAAACGTGGTCCCTGAAAGAAAAGAGAAGGTTGTAGCCTTCTGTAGGCCAGCACCTACATACTAGTAAATATATCCGCTAGTACAAGAGCTACGGGGTAGTAGCTCCCTTACAGTAGTAGCTGGAGAACGAGAGAAGGTTGTAGCCTTCTACAGGTGGGTGCCTGCGTAATGGTATGAGTCTGCATCAGTACAAGATTGTAAATAGGTTTTTCTTATATTAAAGGAAGACAACAGCAGGTGGTGTTAGAAGTCGGTCTAGTAGCCCTCCACCAGAGATCAAAGCTCTTTGCATTTCATAATTAGGTGTCCCATCAGTGTGATCATGTTGCATTCCATTAGGCATGCCATAACTCTGCTGGAGGAGTTTGTGTCTTTTATTCCCATCCTGTTTGGCACTGCTGGTTCAGGTTTGTTTGAGTGAATAAAATCTTCAAAGGGTCATTTGTCTTGCTTTAAATTTCGAGGTCTTAGGTCTAGGGTTAAGTCAATTTTTGTCTTGAGAGGTCATAAAGGACCAGCAGTCCAGAGGGATGTCCTTCATAAAGCATCATTTCAATAATTATCACTATTGTACAGCTAAATTTCCACCTTGTTTTCAAAACTCTGTTTTTGAAAAACAAAGGTCATTTTCTCATTTTTTGTAAAAATTCTCAAATTTTCAAACTCTCCAAATGTCAAAGTGTAGCCTTGGTCTCCTTTGCCAAAGCACCTTAGAAGCTATCCCTACAAAAAATTTCAGAAGAAATCATCATTTCAACCAATTTTTAAAAGAAAAGAAACCAAAAGTCAAAGCCAATTAAATTCAAAAAGTGTCAACACTCAAAACATTATAAAGTGGGTTTTGGGAAAATGAAAATTTAAAGGAAGCCTATAAAAGCACATCATTCTTCATTTGCAATTCATTTTCCTCTCACAAGCTAAGTGAAACCTTGAAAAGGGGATTTTATGAGTTCTTGAGCAAAGTGGGCAGTTTCAGAGGCGCGCTACGCGTTGGGGGCGCGCTACGCGTTGGGGGCGCGCTACGTGTTAGGAAGATTTTCGCAGTGTAATTTTACAAGGGCGCTACGCATTGAAGGGGCGCTACGCGTTGGGCAAGGCGCGCTATGCGTTGGGTTTTTTGCCCTGTAACTTGCCAGCAAGCACACAAAACCTCTCTTAGCTCAAGCAAAATACAAGTAAGCTCCTTTTCCATGGCTGTTTTGTTTTTTGCAAGATGAATGTGAAAGAAATATGACAAATATGCCATGAAAATTAAAAGCAAAAAACCCTAAGTTGGTGTGTAAATTTAAAGACCAAGTTTGCTAGGGTTTCAAAGTGATATGCTGCCCAAGGTTTTCCCATTTTGATCCTCCTTTTTCCCCCATATTCACCGGCATTTCTCTTCAAATTTCCCATAAAATTCCATAATATCCCTTCACAAAATCCCAAACCCTACTTAATCCCAAAACCTACTTCACTCCAAAACCCTACAATATCATAATTTCCTATGTCCTTTCCCTTCCATAAATTCCTCATTATTTTCATTTCCCCTAATTCCCTCATGTTTCCCTTTCCTTAACAATTTCCTTGTCTTTAAGTCCCCTTGGTAACAACATTTGAAAAGGTCAAACAACAATCAATTGTGTGCACAGTCAACATATACATTTCAGCCATCCTGTCTTCAAAACCATGTCAGAAATTGAATCAGATTATGAGCAGAGTTATGACAGTGATTCAACACTGGAGGAAGAAGTGCCTAGAAGGCATCACAAGGGTGGTAAAGGTGGTCAGCATGTTAGAGAGGAGCCCACCTCTTTGGCTTATTTGCAAGCCTGTCCACTTGCAATGTCCTGTTTTCGGTACCAATCATGTTTTGAGTATTGTGAGAGGATCTCACAAATTCAACATCACAGAGAATTAGTCCGCTTGTTTTTCCTACATTTGCACAATGGTCATGTGAACCTTGCAGGAGTGGACTTCACACTATCACCCGAGGTTGTTGCTCAAGCCACCGGGATACCAAATGTTGGGGAAGAATGGACCAAGCGCAAGCTACTAGACAAATTTGATTATCAACCATACATCAAACCCGGATGCATGAGGCACCTTACTGCTGTTTTTCCTTTCAGATTCCTAAGGGAGGAATATGCACCCTTGATGAGGCTTATTATGCGCTATTCTACTTATGAGGGCAGATTTTCACGTTTATATTCATACCATATCCGTTTGTTGATGCATTTTACTCGGGTACGAATGATGAACATTCCATTTTTTCATGTGCCGGAATATAGAAAAGATGGTGCCCGTAGTGCAAAGGAAGAACCCCGCACAACAACTCAAAAGTATATATCATTATGCACTGATCGAGATCATAGTGATGCATCAGTTGGCACAACAAGGTATTCCATGGTAGGATTTCATTTCTCGCGACTTCTTCACGGTGCCACACCCACCTCTTGAGATTGTCCATGATGAGGGAGGGCCTTCACAACAGTTTAAAATTCATGAGGGGCCTTCACAGTAGTTTGACATTCATGAGGGGCCTTCACAGCAGTTTGACATTCATGAGACCGAGCATGTTGATGCTCCAGCATATGTAACATATCAGAAAGGCCCCAGAGCCTTATTTGCAGCTGCACGACGAGTAGTATCTCCACCCGGGGTGGAAGGGGTCTCATTGACTTCATCGGCACAACGAGTATTATCTCCACATCATGTGGAAGGGGTCTCACCATCTTCTTCAACACAGGTACAGGTTCAGGATAGGGGCAAGAGGCCCATGATTGATGAGGGTCCTTCAAGAGGTCAGGACACAGATGTCATTGATATTGATGCTAGCTCTCCTGCCTTAGAGCTCAAGGAGAACATCCGAGAGCAAAGGGCCGAGAATGAGTCGTTGCACAAGAAATTACAGATGGCAAAATGGGTGATCAACTACTTAGAGTAGCACAACAAACAATTGGAAGATGAGCATGAGCTTTATGAGCAGCGAAAGATTCGTGAAGACTGGGAATTGGCCCGTAGGAGACCCGGTGATTTGACACCCATCAATCGGAAATCTCTGCTCATCCGAGTGAATACTCATTTATAAAATTTGATAGCCAAGGCAAACCGGGACAGAGATATGCTCCGCCACATGAAAAATCATTATTGGGCCCGCATGCATGTGTGCAATGCAAAAATGAAGGTACTCAAGAGACGATTGGCCAAGGCACTAAAACGGAGGAAAAGGCCTGATCCACTTCAGATTTTGGCTGAAGCCACCTTGAAGGAGCATGGCACTCAATGATACACCTTCAGCTCAAAATTCAGACAATTTGGAGCAATTTTGGTCATTTTTGAACTTTTTTGTCAAAAACAGGTTTTTGCCCTCAACGCGTAGCGTGTTGCGCGCTACCCTTAAGTTGGGGAGGTCCATTTCAAAAAAGGTTTGAATTTTTGGATTTTTCATGACAAAATACACTTTCTCAGCCACTGCCAAGAAGTTTCATGGAGATTTGAGCCCCCAAAAGGTTAAAAAACAAGAAAAAAATGACCTTCTGCCACTTTTTGGACACACGGGAAGGAGTCTTGGGAGATTGCAATTTTGGAGGGGCAAATGGCCACCAAATTGAGAAATTCCACTTGGGCTGGAGAGTAGACCTCCAGAACTTTCCAAAAAGCCCATTTGTGCCTCATTTGGATGCCGGGAAGTGCCTCAAAAGTGGCGTGAAAGGCGCGCTACGCGTAGAGAAATGGCGCACTACGCGTTGGGAAAATTTGCCAGTTTTGCACCTTCAGCCCAGGAAAATGCAACATTGACTAGTTTTGACTTTTTGGTGGGATTTTTCATCCTCTTTGATGTAATTAATGTAATTTCATGTTGACATGACACTTTTTTACATATTCTAGAAGATTCATTCATAAAATGACAAAAAATTAATGAATGAATTGGTTTCCAAGCTTATAGAGGCAAGTTGTTTTGATTGCCTAGTTTGTAGTGCTTAGTTTAGAATTGGTTGAAACAACTCCTAGAAGGAGGAGCTCGACCCCTAGAGGTTAGGGAATGGTTTGGCTTTGTCTATATATGTAATTTTTCATTTAGTAGCAGAGGTTGGACTCTTGGGATAGTTTTGAGACCATATTGTACATATTTTACCAACATTTTTGGCAAAGGAAAGACCAGAGTTTTGCAGCACTACTTGGGATCCATGTGGATTTATGTCTTGATGGTGTTTTTCTTTCAGTACTTGCAAGCTGTGTATGTGCATAATTATCTCTCTTAAATCTTCTCTTATTAAGCAAATGAAGTGTTAAGGTAGAATCCATGAAATTGTATGCTCTGCCTTTAAATTTGTTTAATATTCTATGTTTTCTTCAGTTTAAGGAGAATCCTTGAGACCCCTTGCTCTCCTTAGCCTCTCACTGGTCTGATCTATCCATCTCATCTGCTTTAAGGCATCAAAACAATTTCCTATCTTGCCCCAAGTGGACCTCTGCAAAAATTGTGCCTCATCCCTGCACCCAAAATTGCCTTTCCCTTGATTTCAACAAAATCATAAAAAAATCAATCCTAAACTCTTTGTACTTAATACCTAGCCTAAAATCAGTCATCAATTTGATCATCTTGAGCCTGCTTGATTACCTTTTTCCGAGTTTGACCCGGAGAGAGCCCTCTCCTGTCCTCGTAGGGCTAGCTACGAGGCTGAGCGTGGTTTGATGTGGCCTTGAGTCTTGCCTTATTTCAGCCTAAGGCGGATTTGAGCGCTAACAAGTGGTTTTTGTCCTACATTGGGTTTCCACCTTACATCATGGTGCTCATGTGTGTTTCTTATGTGTGATGATCTGTTCTGCTTTACTGCACCTGTTTACTGTTTATATGGTTAATGAAGTTTTGATGCACTAATTAAAGATCAACATATGATGGATTAACTGAATCATAAGTTTAATGGATATACACTAGTTGCATTAAACACAGTTGTGTGTACACACGGGTTCCCTTAACTGAAGTAGCGTATATGAATCAGAGTATGAAATGAAAAAGTTATATTGATTTGCTAATATTGATTCACCCCCCTCCTCTTAGTATTATTTCCAACAATTGGTATCATAGTAGGTCCTTTGGTAGAAGCTTGATCACTTGAAGGAGATCCATACAATGGTAAAGAAAGCACGTTAGAAGAAGAAGACAACTCAAAGGAACAGTGACAACATGCCGTTAAGTGGAAGCAAGTATTCAGATTTTGAATCACCTTAGATTGAAGATGAAAAAGTAAATGAAGCATCAAATAAAATCATAGATCAACAAGATCTATTTAACAAAAGGGAGAGTGCCCTCAAAGAAGAAGTTATCAACTTAAAAGATCAGCTGGAGTGTGTCTTCAAAGTACGTCAAATGATGCATGAGTAGAATGAAGAACAAGAAAATGAGATTTTCAAACTAAGGAAACAAGTGGAAGAAGGAAGAAAGTTTGAAGAAGTCTTGAAGAAGCAATATCTGGAAAAGGAAGAACAACATCAGGTTGAGGTAAATATCTTGAAAGGTAAATTAGAAGAAAAATATAAACTATTATGATTTCAAGATAGTACTAAGATTTTGGATGATATTCTTAATAGTCAAAGGTCGCCTGTTATCAAAACTGGTCTTGGTTTTTATGAATCTGTTGAAGGTGAATCTAGCTCACAAGGTGAGGCAAGGAACTCTAATACAAAATCTGAAATGCTCAACAAGGAGATGAGAGGTCAACCCCATCAACAACCAAAGAAATAAAGTCTTCAAAGAAAATCCTTTACTCCTAACTGTGGAAGTGATAGACGGTTATTTCCTCCGATGAATAATGTTGCATGTTTTATATGCCATAGCTTTGGGCATGTTGCAGCCAAATGTAGAAGTAGAATAGTTCATGAACATCACATAGAAATATGATCACGTTCCAGGTACTTTAAGGGATACTGTTTTGCTTGCAATATGTTTGGTCACAAAGCCATTGATTGCTATAGAAGGAATATGAAACATATAAGATGTTATGCATGTAACAAGCTTGGACATATAGCAAAGGAATGTAGGAGAATATTTTGGGCACCATATGAAAAGGAGAAAACATCATCACAGTCAAAGATATGGAAGAAAAAGGAAGTACAGTCAGAAAGATGTGGCATAGGAGAGTATACAGAGGGAGCTGAAGGTATGGAACCTCAGTGTTCTAAATATCATACATAATTTTTATAAAGATAAGTCACGTGTATATGTGAGTTCGAAGCTGCATAGTCGCGTATATGTTGGTTTGAGGAAAAGCAATGGGATAGACTCAAGAAAAAGGGTCTGATATGATTCAGTCAATTATTTGCTCTATTTGATAATGGTTACAATATGCTAATGATGTGTGGAAATATGTTGCTATTCATAAGTTGTTGTTTAGAAGTGATTTTGATCCTAACTTGATGATAATGATGCCTTGATACTTCTTATTGATATATGCATGATCAGATTTGACAATGAATAGATGGCATGGCACAGGTTTAGGGGGATCATATGCTTCAAATAATGCATTGTTGGAATTATGGTTAGAAGTCTTTGGTGATATGCTTATGTGGCTAAATGATACATCTTACTACTTATTGTTGGTTGCTCAAAAGAATGTTATTGTAGGTTACAAGTGCTTATGGTACATATCATATATGGTGTATGATAGTTGCTGATGACTATCATGGTCTTGATTAGGTTGCTGGTCTTTGTTACAAAAATCATGGTTTGTAACCCCACTATGCATTGGATGGATGATGTAATGTTTCTTGTTTTTGAGTCATGTATAAACATTTGGTATATCCCCACTTGGTTGGGAGATTGATGTATGTATGAGTCTTTGGTGATAGGAAGGTCATACTCACTTAGTTGAGTTATAGAGTCATGTTATTCTTTTGAAAAATATTTTTGCAAACTCTGCATGTGCTCAGGGGGAGCATGGATGGATTGGTACATCTTGGCATGTACAAAGTCAAACATAGATTTCAGCATGTACTCAAGGGGAGTAAGGACAACAGAATGTATATCAAGGGAGAGAATATCTTGATCTACCCTTTTTCCTTGATGTCGAAGGGGGAGAGTGACTTTGTGTGATTGTTCCCATCAAGTCCAAAGGGGAAGATTGTTGGCATTATGATACAGGTATGATATAGGTGTTGTCCTTGATGGCAACTGTTTGGTCAATTTAGAGTGTCCTAAATTGTTGTATTAATTTTCAATCTGGGAGTCGTAAACTGTTGAAGTGCGGCGCACTATATGTGCAAGATAACCTATTTCTTATTTTTTTGTCGTTTTTGAGTTTTTGTTTTTTTTGGGTTTATTTCTGTTAACTCCCTAATGTGAGATGGAAATTCTAAAACACAAGTATGATATAAATGTTCAAGGCAATGATGTCTTTTAAAATGATTTTCAAAATTTCAAAATTTTTTCAAAACATACGATGATGAAACTAGTTCCTGAAAAGAGAGTGAAAATATGCCACTATTCTAATTAAACAACAACGAGCTAGTGACCATGAAACCCATTATCCTTGATGCCATGAAAATATAATAAAAACGGAACTCAAAGAAATCCAATAATTGCAAGCAAAGTAAACTAAAATCACATTACATCAACTCATATTCTGACCCCTCACCATTCGACTCGCTCTAGCTTTAGGAGGTAATCATAAACACCTTGAGCAATCTGATATCTAATTTGCAGAAAATAAAACTAATATCAAACTACACACTCATACTTCAATCCATCACCATTCGACTCACTCTGGCTTTAGGAGGTAATTGAGAATGACATGAGCAATTCAATAACTAACTTGCAGAAAAATAAACTAATATCAAACTACACATTCATACTTCAATCCCTCACCATTTGACTCGCTCTGGCTTTAGGAGGTAATTGAGAATGACATGAGCAATTCAATAACTAACTTGTAGAAAAATAAACTAATATCAAACTATGCATTCATTCTTCAATCCCTCACCATTTGACTTGCTCTAGCTTTAGGAGGTAACTGAAAATGACATGAGCAATTCAATAACTAACTTGCAGAAAAATAAACTAATATCAAACTACGCATTCATACTTCAATCCCTCACCATTTGACTTGCTCTAGCTTTAGGAGGTAACTGAAAATGACATGAGTAATTTAATATCTATCTTGCAGAAGAGTAAATGAGCAAAACTGAAATAAATAACACAATGCTGGAACTAAAAACTAAAGGAAATGAAAATCAGCAGAAGGACAAGAATGATTCCATGTCATTAGTCATTATAGAACTATGTGCAAATGCCTGGGCTGCCTATTATAATATGAAACAAAAGCACTGATTAGTTAACAGTATAGAAAATGTGAAAAGCTATGGACAACTATCAAACTTAATACCATAAGAGATGTGGTATATATACAAGTGAATGATTATGGCATAAGAACATAAAGAAATAAAACAGGAAACTCTACAGTAATAAACAAGACCTCAGCCTGTGCAGGGGCCCTCTGCACAATCCTCGGACAATCAATGATCAACCACGAATTGAGCTCAAAAACAGAGTCTTCTCATGTATTAAAATGCAGTCAAAACACAAAGATAAAGTTACGACACAGTGGGTTCCTTTACAGTCAGAATTACATTATCAAAAAGCTAACTAATACGCGTATATGAACACATTATTTATAACAGTGGATGACATAACTGTTTTCCTACATTATGTGCTGATATAAGACACGTAAACAACCACGTCTCGAGATTTAGCACTATGGTTGTCGTGAGGATTCAATATTTGGAAGGTGGCTGTTGGATCCGGTTCATGGAGCAGTCCACAGGTGTTAAATGGTCCCCCGAGATCTAGGAACAACCACGCAAAGCTTTACGTGGTGAAAAACAAAGTTTTATCATCGTAGGACTCTTGAGTTGACCACCGTTTTTCTCACCGTTGACTATGGCCTTTTCTGATGAATTCAACTGAGCCAATAGGACTCGATCCATGTCCATGTCGGTTGCAACTTGTCCATGTGGCTCGATTCGCCTAAAGACACCTGCAATATAGACTTTGACAAAATAGCTGCGGAAACTTGGGCTGGCTGCAGAAAGTGACAAGATTCCGCAGCTTATAAACAAAAATCTAGTTCAAATAGCAATACAAACACATAGTCAAGAAACCACTTTAAATGCCCTTTTTTTAACTAATATGCAATGATACTAATGACTTAGGAGGTTCAGATGAATGGGAAGAAGCTAGAAAAAGGTGTAGGAAAAATGCAAGTTTGGGACTCAACAACAACTCACTCAAATGACAGATCATAGTACAATAGGTCAAGAGTAAAGAATTAATGATCAAAAAGAGGTATATGCTGGTGCGTATACACGTGGGTTAGCAGAACAAAAGGTGCGTATGTTGTACACACGCAATTTCACAGAAGGGAAAGCGCATACATGTTGGAAAACTAAGTTTTGGTCCTTGGTATTTGGTCCATGGTATTTTGGTATTGGTCCATGGTATTATGGTATTTGGTCCAAGGTATTGACCCTAGGTATTGGGTCCAAGATATTGGTCCTACGTGGTTTTGGACCATGGTATTGAGAGAGGCCTAAACCTATATAAGGAGAAGAAGATCTTTAGGCTAGAGCGCAAGTGTGCAAGTGATGAATATCTAATGAAGTGTGAGATCTAGTATGTTGGTTATCGGTCAGTGATGCATTGTTAAGGATGCACCTATGTGGTGAATGAAGGTTGATGAACCAGGATCATGAAGACTAAAATGCATTATCATTATATGGTATGATCATGAATAGATATGAATACTGACGTATGTCTTATCCTTTATATCTTATGTTCTCGGTATATCTAAAGTTGAAAATTGCAGTGAAGGTATAATTAATCATTTTTAGATTTGTACGCGGGTTCCCTTTGGTGAAAGAGCGTACACACACCGGTTCGACATAGCTAAGTAGTGTATACATTATGATATTTGATATTTGAGGTTGTTGTTGGTTCTAGTGGTTGTTGTAGAGTTCTAGGTTTTTCTCTGTGTACTGGTGACTGTGTTTTGATGACAGGGTTTCAGTGATTAAATTGATGGGTGATTCAAAGATTGATGTTGTAGATATAGTTGATGGTTGTATTGCAGTGGTGATTGTTTGGTATTGATGGATCTAGTCTGAAAATTTATGAAATGTGGTCCCTAAAAGAAAATAGAAGGTTGTAGCCTTCTGAAGGTCGGCACCTACGTACTAGTAAATATATCAGCTAGTACAAGAGCGAGGGGGTAGTAGCTCCCTTCTAGTATTAGCTGGAGAATGAGA
>APFE031200688.1:78667-93231 GCA_000404065.3 Pinus taeda | reverse complement strand
CATGCAACGATGAATATTGGGTCAAGGCCATGAATGAAGAACTTGAGAAAATTGAAAAGAATAATACCTGGGAATTAGTTCCTAGACCTCATGATAAAATTATCATAGGAACTAAATGGATATTCAAAAGCAAGCTGAATGAAAATGGAGAAGTCATTAGAAACAAGGACAAACTTGTTTGTAAAGGGTATTCTCAACAAGAAGGTATAGATTTTGAAGAAACTTTTGCACCAGTTGCTAGACTTGAAGCCATAAGGATGTTTCTTGCTCCTTCTAGCTTTCAGAAATTCAAAGTATACCAAATGGATGTAAAATCTGCTTTCCTTAATGGAGAATTAGAAGAAGAAGTTTATATTGAACAACTAGAAGGATTAATTATTGGAAATGATGCAAAACTTTTATGCAAACTCAAAAAGGCTCTCTATGGTCTGAAATAGGCTTTAAGGGCCTGGTATTACCGTCTTGACAAATATCTACACCAACAAGGTTTTTCAAAAGGCTCAACAAATAGCAATCTATATACAAAGATTGACACTCATAAATTACTAATTATTGTTGTTTATGTTGATGATATAAATTTTGGTAGCAATGAAGAATCCATGAGTTAGAATTTTGCTTTAGTAATGCAGCAAGAATTTGAAATGTCCTTGCTTGGTGAACTTACCTATCTTCTTGGTATACAAGTTCAACAAAAGAAAGATGGTATTTTTCTTTCACAAACTAAATATCTCAAATAGATCTTGAAAAGGTATGGCATGGAAGATTCTAAACCTGTATGTACCCCAATGGTAATAGGATGCAGTCTCAGCTCAAATGATGAATCAACAGCAATACATCAACTAACTTACAGATCCATGATTGGTAGTCTGTTTTATCTAATAGGTACTTGACCTGACATCATGCATGCAGTAGGAATAATTGGAAGATTCCAAGCAAATCCAAAGGAATCACAACTTCATGCAGTCAAAAGAATTTTCAAATATCTTCAAGGAACACAGAACTTTGGTTTATGGTATCCTAGAGATACAGATCTCATTCTTCATGCATATACAAATGCAAATTGGGCAGGAAGTGTTGATGATAGGAAAAGCACTAGTGGTGGTGCATTCTATATGGGTTCTAGGTTAGTGTCTTGGTTCAACAAGAAACAAAGTTCAATTGCGATAACTACAGTGGAAGCAGAATATGTGGCTGCTGCATATTGCTGCACACAACTTCTTTGGATGATGCAAACCTTGCAAGACATTCAGATCACATGCACTCCACCCATCTCCATTCTATGTGATAATACAAGTGGCATCAGTATTTCAAAGAATCTAGTCATGCACTCCAAGACCAAGCACATATCCATCAAATACCATTTTCTACGTGAACAAGTGATTGAAAAAAAGGTCAAATTGGAGTATGTTCCCTCCAAAGAACAGGTTGCAGATATATTCACTAAATCACTACCTGGAGAGACATTTGAATATCTCAAACAAAAGTTGGGAGTAGTTGCTGCATCATCCTGCTGTTAAATCAAACTTTTTTAGAAAAAGGCTATTATACATGGGTTTCATGAAGTATAGTCACGTACACATGTGGGTTTCTATGGGTAAAGAAGTGTATATGTGTTTCAGACAAGAAAACAGTGGGGCAAGATCTGATATGGGTGCTCTGACTAATATTGATGATTAATGTCTATATGCTCTATTCATTAATTTTATATGACTGACAAAGATGCCTTGATCATTGACTTGTTAACAATGCATAGGTAGAACAGGTACAGGGGGAGCATTAGCCTTCACGTACATTCAACATTGTTGGCATTATGGTTGTTGAATCTAGCTATGACTTCAGATATTTATACCATTTGTTACTCAAATCATGTAAAAGTCTAGGAAATGATATGAGTCCTCTTGGAAAAATGATGTAATTTGTATCCCCACTTTACACAGGATGGATGATGTAATATTTCTTGTTTCTGTCATGTATAAACCATTGGTATATCCCCACTTGGTTGGGTGGATGAGTCAAATTTGGTATATCCCCACTCGGTTGGGAGATGGATGTATGTATGAGGCATTGGTGATAGGAAGGTCATCCTCACATAGTTGAGTTATAGAGTCATGTTATTCTTTTAGAACATATTTTTTTTACAGACTCTACTTGTACTTAGGAAGAGCATGGACGGTTTCAATACATCTCAACATGTACAAAAGGGAAGCTCAATCAGAGATTTCAGCATGTACTTAGGGGGAGCATGACCAACATAATGTATGTCCAAGGGAGAAATTATCTTAGTCGACCCTTTGCCCTTGATGTCAAAGGGGGAGAGTGACTTGGTGTTGTTGTTGCCATCAAGTCCAAAGGGGGATATTGTTGGCATTATGATACAAGTGTTTTCCTTAATGGAAACTCACTCAGATGAAAGATCATGGTGCAGCATGTCAACAACAAAGACTTACAAATCAGACTATAGAGAATGAAGAAAGAGAGGTATACGCAGGTTCACCTTGACCAAGCTGTGTATACAAACAAGTTCACTGAACACAAGTAGCGTATACGTACACACGCACTTTCACAGAAGGAAAATCACGTATATGTTGGAAAACTAAGTTGTTGGTCTCAGGTATTTGGTCCAAGGTATTTTGATCCATGGTATTGGTCCTAGGTATTTGGTTCGAGGCATTGAACCTAGGTATTTGGTCCAAGGTATTGGTCCTAAGTGGTTTTTATCCATGGTATTGAGAAAGTCCTAAAACTATATAAGGAGGAGAAGATCATTAGGCCAAGGAGTGAAAGTATCGATTATCTGATAAAGTGTGAGATCTAGTATGTATGTTATTGGCTTATGGTGCTTTGCTTGATCTGAACCAAGGATGAACCTTAGCGGTTGATGAGGGATAAGATCTAATGATGGATCAGGATCTTAAGACTTGAAATGAATTATCATTATGTGGTTTGATCTTGTATAATCTAGATCTAAACAGTGACACATGTGTTATTCTATAAATGTTATGATCTGGGTATAATTTAAGTTTGGAATAACTGCAAAATTATGAATTAATATTTACAGATGTGTACGCTAGTTGGATTTGATAAAAGTGCGTATACACGCTTGTGCTACACATGAAAATAGCATATACCTTATGAAGTATTTTTCGGTTGTTTCTATTTGTTGTTGTAGAATTTTGGGTTCTGGTGTCTGTATTCTAGTGACAATGTTCTGAATGATCAGATTCAGGTTATGGTGATTGAGTTTCAGTGATTGGTTGATGCAGATGTACTTGATGATTGTTTTTCAGTTATGATGTTGTTGATGGGTCCAATATGAAAATTGAATGAAACTTGGCCTTCAGACTGTGGTGTTGTGTTCTAGGAGTATCTAGTCTAAAAATTCATGAAACATGGGCCCTGGTAGAAGAGTGGAGTTTTCTGTAGGTTAGCACCTACGTACTAGTAAACATATTGGCTAATACAAGAGCTAGGGGGTTGTAGCTCACTTCCAGTACTAGCTAGAGAACGAGAGAAGGTTGTAGCCTTCTGTAGGTGGGTGCATGTGTACTGGAATGAGCCTGCACTGGTACAAGATTGTAAATAGATTTTCTTCTTATTAAAAGAAGACAGAGACGACAACAACAGGTAGTTTTTACCCACATTGGGTTTCCACCCTATATCTTAGTGTTCATGTGTGTTTCTTATGTGTGATGCTTTATTCTTCTTTTACAGCACTGTCTAATACATCTCTAATATACTGGCTAAAGTTCAATACAAGATAAACTATCAAAATCAAAAGTTATTTGCATATATGTTGGTTTCTTTAAGTACAGTTGCATGTACATGCTAGTTCACTTAGTTGAAGTAGCATATACAAAATTGTTTGGGAAATTAAATTATTGATCTGATAATACTGATTAACCCCCCTCTTAGTATTATTTCCAACAATAAACCACTTGTTAGATGGTAAATTTTCATGGAAGAAATGATATCACATTATGAGGATACCAAGAGCAACACCTTCTTTAGCCAATTGATAAATTTAAAACAAAAGGGTTCAATGGTAGAGCACATTGAGGACTTTCAAAAATTGAATATATGGGTTAATGATATTCTAGAGAAGAAAAAGATAAATAGTTTTATCTATTCCATGGAAGTCGATATCAATGGTATGAAAGCATATTGGAAGAAAGGCATGAAAGATTTGAAGAAAGACATGGAAGGTTTGAAGGAAGGTGGGACAAAGGTGCTACAAGAAAGTCCTCCTAATGACGAAAAGGATCAAGAGACATCAAAAGAATAGGATATACACCGAGAACCAACCCTAGAGAAAGAAAAAATGAATCCAACCAAATCTTGTATTGCAATGGTAGGAATTACAACTCGTTAAACTCTCAAGATATAAGGACATATCAAGAAGAATAAGGTTCAAGCAGTGCAATATTAGGAAGAAAAGTATCAAGAAACATCAGAAGAAAAGGATACTCACTAGGAACCAACCCCAGAGAAAGAAGAAATGAACCCGACCATAGCTTGTAATTCATTGGTATGAATTAACACTCCTCAAACTATAAATATAGAAGGACATATCAAGAAGAAAAAGGTAATAGTGTTGATTGATTTGGGTAGTACCCATAATTTTATTCATTGTAAGATAGCCAAGGAATTGAATTGCTTCCTATATCCAGCACTAGACTGTCAAGTGATAGTTGTAAGTGGAGGAACCATAAATTGCTCGGGAAAGTGCCATAATACCAAGCTATCCATGGGAGAATATGTATTGAATAGCCCAATGCTTTTTGTTCCAATGGGTGGTACTGATGTTGTACTACGATTCCAATGGCTACAATCCTTGGGTACAATAGCTTTTAACTTTCAAGAACTTTTCATGAAATTTTCTTTGGAAGGAAAGGAAGTTGAATTAAGGGGTATCACAAGAAAACCAGGAAAGATAATCAACTCTAATAGAATTAGAAAGCTTCTAAAGGAAGAACAACGAGGCGTAATTGCACAATTCTGTTCGCTAATGGTTCCCAAATCGAAATCATCTATTTCTCCATATTTACAAAAAGTCTTGGACAATCATTCCAAGGTATTTGAGACTCCCAAAGTTCTCCCACATATTCATGATCATGATCACATTATTCATTTGATTCCAGGAAGTGTTCCTCCAAACATTAGGCCTTATAGATATCCATATGCCCAAAGGAGTGAAATTGAACATATGGTTACAGAAATGGTAGAGGTTGGTATAATTATCCAACCAAACTTGATAAACAAAGCAAGGGATGAATGGAAGAATGGCGAAGCAGGGTGGGAACTCATTCAAAAGTTTCCAAAGATCCTAGTTCCAACAATATTGTCAGAACTTAACAAGGAAGGAAAAATCATATTGGAACCTGAAGCATTCACAAAACCAAAAAGTCGACAACTACGAAATTGATAAATTTCAGAGTATCTCATTAAGTGGAAGAACTTACGCACTGAAGATTCCACATGGAAGGATGAAAATTTTATACAGAAGCATCAAGAACTACTCAAGTGTCGAGGACAACACTTTTTGAAGGAGAGGGGCATGTTAGGTCCCTATACTACTAGTGTAGCCCCTTATTGTTACTAGTACAACCCCCTTATTATATTGTTGTGCCCATGTAGGTCCCATATTGTTATTATTGTGCCCCATAGAAGCCCACTATTGTTATTATTGTGCTCTTACACTATTATTGTTATGTCGCCTCTGATTATATTATGACCCATTAGACTCCTATATATAGAAAGGAGGTCTTGTCATTTGTATCATCCAAGAATTGTTCATTTGTGTAATTTAAAGGAGGTTGCCCCTTGAAGAGGCTTATTTGTAAGGCATTCATCTATATTTTCTTCTACTTTGTGAGCTAGTTGCATAACATGTTCCGACATCATGTTTATGTAACTTGCCATTGTGACTGCCAACCCATCACAATGAGCCAATCACACTACGCCATCTGTCCCATTCTCATTCATCCATGTTGTACTGGATACAAAGATAGAGGGGGTTGAGCCTTTTTTTTGTTCAGAATTCCTTCATTAAATTTCTAAGGGTTCCAACCATTTCCTTATCATTATGCTAGTCTGCCTTGCTGCATTGCTTCCACATTTCCCTGATGCTTCCATCTTGACCTTCTCCTTCGTGTCCCTTTAAACATTCTTAGGTCACGCCATCGGGATGACATCATGCTCACATCCACCCGATTGTTAGAGAAAAATTGTTTGTGGTTTGTGCTGAGAAAACCCACCATTCTTCCACCCCTTTGCATGGTTTTTGGTTTTAGGGCGGGGGGGGAGGGGGATGACAAAATCAATCTTTGTCGTGGAACTTGCGATTGGCGGTTTGGCCAAACAACTTTGCACCACCCCTTTATACTTTAACTCCTGAGACATAGACCTTGTCGGAATTACACCGATGCCCTGGTGGGAATGTGTGGTGGCAAATCTGCCCACGAACTTGGCCATCATTTAAATGGTCACCTTTGCCATTTGTTATTCCACATTTGGTAATTTCTCGAAACTTAAAATTGCTCCAAAGGGTCTTGATTTTGACTGGAAATAACTTTCAATCCAGGAGGAAATTTGTGGACTTAAATATACAATTGGAAAGCTCTTTCTGAGCAATATCCAACTATACAATTCCTTGTAGCATCTGATCTAGTCTCCTGAGGAAAATTTCCTCCAAAGCTTGGGACTCCCTAACCATCATAGGTACAATATTTTAGCTTCTTACCTCATCCTTTTACTGTGATGGCTCTCTATCAAGGATTGCAACAACCATGGGACTCTCCCTAAGCTTGACATATTAGGCTCATTATTGCTATCTCGGTTGACATCAATTTCAACACATTGGATGCCACCAACCATTTAGACAAAGCCAACTGCCCAACATTTTGAGTTGCTCAGGTGCCATCTCTTCTTCTTCATCTTGCTCTTCTTGTTCTTCCTTTTCTAGATATATGATTATTGTATCTTTCGATTCTTCATAGATTTGTGTCTTTCTTATTTGTGGAAATGATTCATATACCCATATATTAATACATTCCACTATATTTCTTAGTATTTTGTTGTAGGACTTATAACCATTGCTTCTAGATGAGTAACCAAGAAAGCTTCCTTCATCAACTCTAGAGTCAAAATTTCGCAGATTATCCTCATTCCTCTTGATATAGCACTTACTTCCAAAGAATTTTAGATGCTTGACTGAAGTTGATATACCTATCCTTATCTTAGAGGGGGTCTTCTAATTATTTACTCTAAGTTGAGCTCTGTTTAATATGTAGATAATTGTTTGATCTACTTCTCCCCAAAAGGTGTTTGGGACCTTTGATTAATCCAACATAGCTCTTTCCATCTCCTGTATTGATCTATTCTTTCTTTCAAGTACTTCGTTATGTTGAGGAGTTCTGGCTATTGAGTATTGTCTACTAATTACATGTTATTCATGTTGAATTTTGTAACTATGGTCGATCTTCATAATGTATATTTGGTCACTTCATGTATTTATATTGATTATTGTTAAGCATATTTTAAATGCTAGAGTCAAAAGAAAATTATATTTTGAGTCAAGTCCCATTTGGACTTTTGAGAGAAGAAAATTTGAATTTTTGAAATTGAAATTTTTGGCTCTAAGTTTGCCAAGTTAACCTCCTTCCAAGTCAAGTCAGACCAGGGCAGATTCACACCCATTCGACCCAAGCAAAACACTACATAAAGGTACCTCAACATCCTCCTCAAGTTACCAATTCACACTCTCTCAAGAAGATAGTTTCTGGGGCATCCTAGTGAATATCAAGAAGGGCAAGAAGAATGAAAAGAAGGATGAATTGGCTCCCTTTCTCTCTCTCTCAAGATTGCACATGTGGATAGAATCTCTCTCTCTCTCAATATTGCACATGTGGATAGACTCTCTCTCTCTCTCTCTCTCTCTCTCTCTCTCTCGCTCTTTGCAGTTCACATATTTCTGGGCAAATTTTGTTGCAGGGGCTGAAATTTCTGGGAAGTTGCTGGGGGACGAAATAATGGGATATTGGCAGTTGTAAGAGGGCCAAAATTATGGGTCATAATAGGTAGAGAAAAGTGTTGGATCATGCTTGGAGGCCTGACTTGGAGGGTTTAAACTAGTTAATGATTCAAAGGTCTAGGTGTGTCTCTTGTTGAACATAATAATTTCTCTATTGAAAAGGTTGTTGGTTTTTACCCCCTTTATGGGTTTCCCTAAGGAAAATATTGTCTTTTGTTTGTACACTGTGATCTCTACTATTCTACTATTCTTGTATCTCTGAACTTATGAATTATAATTACTGAATGATATATTGGAATAATTTAAAAGAATATCAACATCAAAAGTAATTATCATTTTTTTAGAAATATTGTGCTAGTCTTTTTGCACTTAGAAAATCAACATTGAAGTAGAGCTTTCGTGAAGGAAGGAACATTTATATCACCTTTGAAGTAACCCTACATTGAGATCACTATTGTTGAAGTCCTTATTGATTTGCATCTATGGCTTCTTCTATGAAATTTGATAACAAGTTGGAAGGAGCCTCAAACTTAAGAGCTTGGAAACTTAGAATTGATCTTATTCTTACAAAGAACAAAGTCTTGGATATTATGACAGGGAAGGTTTTAGAAACAACATATACTGTAGGAAAGGAGAAGTTTAAGGAGGATGAAATCAGTACCATGAGTCTTATTATGGAGTCCATCAGAGATAATCTAATCCCCTATATTGCAAATCTTGATACTTCCAAGAAGATGTATGATGCCCTAAATAATCTATTTACTATCAAGAATATTGGTCAAGCCATGAGCTTGAATAATGAGCTTCGTGATATAAGGATGATGACTATGACATTGTGGCTTCATATTCCATAAATATTTATCAAATAAAAGACAAAATTCAAGCAAGTGGAGAAATTATTTCTGCGAACGAACTTGTGACCACAAAAATCAATGGTATACCTAGATCCTGGGATGCATTTTCAATAAGTATAAGTAGTTGGAAGGAAGCTCCTTTATTTGAACAAATATGAACCTCCTATGCTCAATACGAATCAAGGATTATGTCAAGAGATAAAAAGGAATCTTAAGCTTTTGCAACTCATTTCAAGAATAAGGGAAAGAAGAAATCTGGCTTTCAACACAAGAAGTTAGGAAGATAATCTCCTCCTCCCCAAAAGAAGAAGGACATGCAAAATCTTCAACGTTATGGTTGTTAGAAATTTGAACATTATAAAAGGGATTGTCTTGAGATGGCTAATAATAAATAGAGAAAGGAAAAAGAACATGCTTCCGCAACCAACATTGAATATGAACATCCAAAGAAGCATAATGTTGATAAATATTTATTTTACTTTTTTTCTTTAATAGGTTCTGTTGTAGATGATGATGATACGTGGTTGGTAGATAGTGGTGCATCGAGACATATGATCAAAGATAATGGAAATACTACTAGCATGATGGAAAAGAGGTTGTCCCAAATAGTAGAGCTTGGAGACAAACACAATCATATAGTCAGAGCTGGAAAGACATCCATTGAGCTGAAATATGGTAAAAATGTTCAGCTCAACAAGGTTTTATGTGTACTAGATTTGAAAAAGAATCTAATCTCTATTTCATGTTTAGAAGATAGAGTAGCTTTTGTGGATGGAAAAGTACTTGTATCATCCCAGGGCTCTAGTATATATGATGCTAGGGTTATTAGGATTCATGAAAGAAGATTGTATAGACTCGTGAGACAACTAGCTTAGTACATGATGAAATCAATCCAAGTGATTTATAGCATAGAAGAGATGGTCATTTTCGTTATAGAGAATTACCTAAATTGAATAAAATAGTTTTAGGTGTCTCTTAATTACCAATAGATCATGACAATGTTTATAAAGGTTTTGCAGTTAGAAATAACATCGAGAAACCATTTCCAAGTAGTGACACTAAATCTAAAGAAGTTTTAGATTTGATTCACTTTGATGTATGTGGTATGATTCCTATGAGATGGCTTGGAGTTTCATTATACTATATGAAATTCATTGATGAATTCTCTCATCGGTCATGGATTTATCTCATGAAGACCAACGTTGAAGTCTTCCCAGAGTTTCAGGAATTCAAAGCTGAAGTGGAGAACATGAAAAGTAAGAAGATCAAGATTTTGAGATCTAAAAATGGAGCAGTGTACACCTCAAAAGCACTTGTTTCTTTCTATAAGAAAGTTGGGATAAAGATGGAGCTAATTATTACCTATAATCCACATAATGGTGTGTCAGAATGAAAAAAATAGATCCATTGAAGAATCTGTCAAGGCTATGATGCACTATCACAATTTGTCAATGTTCTTATGGGGAGAAGCATAATTGGTAGTTGTATATATTTAAAATAGAAGTAATCATTGAATTTTGGAATATATGACTCCTAAAGAAGCATTCCCTAGACAAAAGCCAAAGGTTGGTCATATGAGGATCTTTGGTTGTCCTGTCTAGATTCATGTTCCTAAGGATAAAAGGAACAAGTTAGAACCTTTAGGAAAGAAAAGGAATATTTTTTGGTTATAGTGAATCATCAAAGGCCTATAGAATATACGTTCCATAACAACAACGGATTTATTTCATTTTGGAATATGTCACCTTCAATGAGAAAGTTGCATATTTGAAATCTAACGAATTCTCCATGGATTCCTATGATGAATTAAAGCATGAGGTTTTGAAGGAAGAGCATTTGAATTGTACATAATGCCCTGAAGAGATAGAAGGGCCTTGTGAACCAACATAATTGGTTTTTGTTCCAGAAATAAAAAGGAGACCAACATGGATTAGATTTGCATTGGAAGAAGAAAAATGACATGTATCTCCTGATGGCACATCCTGAGAAATTAAGAAGCTTGAAAGGTTTTCTAGCTATGCAGCACTTATGAATAATATTATTGTTGTAAAGCCTTCCAATTATGAATAAGCATCTAGCCAAAAACTATGGAAGGAGGTCATGAATGAAGAACACCAATGCATCATGAAGAATTATGTCTAGGAGATTGTGCCAAGGAAAAAAGGTAAGTCAATTGTGACTTCCAAATAGATATACAAGATCAAGCATGTTATATATTTAAGTATTGAAAAATACAAGGCATGATTCATGGCTAGATGGTTCTCCTAGAAAGAGGGAGAATATTATGGTGAGACCTTTGCTCTAGTTTCTGGGTACACATTCATTAGATCTATTATTTCTCTTGTTTCTTCGTTAGGATGGAATTTACATTACATGTATGTGAAGACTGCTTTCCTCTATGATGTGATTGAGGAAGAGGTGTACATAAATAAATCTCAAGGTTTTGAGGTGCATGGAAAGGAATCTCATGTTTGCAGGTTAAAGAAGGCCTTTGATGGACTCAAGCAAGCTCCAAGAGCTTGGTATGCTCGAATTGATAGTTATCTTGCAAGACTAGGATTTTCCAAGAGAAATGTCGATCCAAACCTCTATTTTATGGTTGTGAAGAATACACCTGTGATCCTATTTCCATATATTGATGATTTGTTTCTGACAGGTGCTGAGCCTCCCATCATTTAAGGTAAAAAGAAGTTGGATTCTAAATTTGATATGAAGGATCTTGGTTTGATGCATTATTACTTTGGATTGGAAGTATGGAAGAAACCTAGAAAAGTATTCCTTGGTTAATGAAAGTATGTTATTGAGATCCTTCAAAACTTTTGCATGATGGGTTGTAAATCCATGGCTACTCCCATGGTGACTAATTTAAAGAAGTTAAGAGGGTTTGGATCCAATTTGGTAGATCTAACTATGTACTGGTGATTGATTTGTTCATTGATGTATTTAGCTAACATCGGGACAAACATTTGCTTTGTTGTAAATATGTTGAGCCAGTTCCAGGTGGAACTGAGACATGAGTATTCGATTGTAGAAAAGCACATTCCAAGATATCTACATGGCACTGTGAACTATGGTTTGAGATATGTTAAAAACAAGGATGTGAAACTCAGGGATATATAAGTGTTGATTGGGTTGGAAGTGCTAATGATAGGAAGATCACTTCAGGGGTATGCTTCAGTTTTGGCTCTGCTATGATACCTTGGATGAGAAGGATGAAGATATTTGTTGCACCCAAAATTGTAGAAGCATAATTTTTAGAACCCATGAAGCATGTACAAAAGCTATGTGGCTTCAAAAGTTGTTTGTAGGATTGTTCAACCAAGAGCTGGAACCAACCGTGATACACTATTATAATAAAAATTATGTGAAGCTTTTAGATAATCCCATGTTCCATGATAGGTCAAAGCATATTGAGATCAAGTACCACTACATCTGTGACTTGTTACAAAGGAGAGAAATAAGGCTTGAGAACGTCTCCACCAATGAGTAGACAATTGATGTTCTAATGAAGTTGTTGCCCAAATAATAGTTCGTGTAGTTCAGAGACAAGTTGGAGCTTGTGGAGATTACCCCTCTCATTGAGAGGGAGTGATGATTTGATACTAGCATGGATTGACATTTTATCGATGGGGAGAATGGTCTGGAGGCATATAGTGCTCACTAGATAGGGTCAAGTAAATGCCTGTCAGTAAGGTGACCCAATTAATCACTGTGAAGGGTCATTAGAGAAATTTTAGGTCTAAAATGGGCCTCCTAAGGAATATTATAAAATGATAGTGGAAATAATAAAATAATATTAGATTACATCATCAAATTTTAGAGGGAAAGAAAGGAAAAAACACTTTCTCAACTTATGTCCCTATGGTTTTACTCAAATTTTGAGAGGGAGAACTCAGTTGATGTAGAATTTAATTCCTCATTTAAGGAGTACCCATGCTGCACACTTTCAATGGACCTTGCTCCATGAAAAATGGGAAATACATGAAAAAACGTGATTGCAATAATGTTTTTTCATGTATTTTTTACTTTTCATGTAGCAGGGACCATAAAAAGTATGCAACATGGGTAATCCTTGGATGAGGAATTAAGTTCTGCATCCGACAAGTGCTTCCACTCAAAATTTGAGTAAAACTATATGGAGATAAGTTTAAAATATGAGTTGAAAAAGTAGTTTTTTTTTTTTTTTTTTTTTTTTTTTATTTTTATTTTTTAATCTTTGGACTTTTTTACTTCAAAAATGGTGAATCATTTCCCATGGTTGAAATCATCATATTAAATCCATTGGTTCTTATAAAGTTGATTTTGGTTGTACATTTTTATTTTGAGCCCCATTCTTGACCTTAAAAATTCTCTAATGTGAGTAAGGTTTGAACCTGATCACACACTACGAAAGGCTGGAGTGAGGTCCTTCAATATTTGGACCCAATCGCACACGAGGGAATGGTGGAGTGTGGTCTTTCAACATTTGGACTCGATCACACACCAAGGGAGGGTTGAGAGAGGTCTTTTAGCATTTGGACCTGATCACACACTGGGGAAGGGTGTAGTGAATTTTTTCAGTATTTGGACCCAATCACTAACTATGGATGTGTTGAGTGAGGTATTTCAACATCTAGACCTGATCACTAACCAAGGAAGGGTTGGTGAGGTCTTGGCCAATATTGATCACCAAGAAGGGTGAGTGAGTGATTTCTAGTTGAATTAGTATCTTATCATTTTGGCCTAGTAAGAGGCCTTGGGATTTGAGGACCAGTCACTCTGAAGGAGTGAGTCATTATATGTTAATGATAAGACATGGGTTGGGTACTAAACATGATATGACCACTGGAAGATGTTGATGGTAGATGATGATTTGATATAACCTTTTCTTAAAGAAATTTTTCAACTTGAGAACATCTATGACAGTCATTATGGATACCTCCCTATTTAAGAGGGAGTTTTGAATTTTGTAACTATGGTCGGTCTTCATTATGTATATTTGGACACTTGATTTATTTATATCGATTATTGTAAAGCATATTTTAAATGCTAGAGTCAATAGAAAATTATATTTTGAATTAAGTCCCATTTGGAATTTTGATAGAAGAAAATTTGAAATTTTGATATTGAAATTTTTGGCTCCAAGGTTTTCAAGTCAGCCTCTGTTGGCTTAAGGGGCCCTGACCCAAGTTCAGAGTTAGTTGTGCCAACCAACAATACCCTACACTACTGTCCCTTTCAGAAACGACCTATCTCACCCAAAGTTGTATTGGGGGATGCAAGAACCAAGTTTCTGCATCCAGAGACTAGTGTTTTTATGAAAACAACTCACAAACGATAGAAAAGATAGATCAACGACTTCAAAATCAGCGTCTTCTATGGGGAAACCTCCTTTACATTATCCAAATGAACAATTCTCGGATGATACAAATGACAAGGCCTCCTTTCTATATAGGAGTCTAGTGGTCCCAATACAATCAGAGCCTACATAACAATAATATTGTAGGGGCACAAAAATCACAATAGTGGGCTTCTATGGGGCACAATAATAACAACATGGGGACTATATGGGTACAATAATACAATAAGGGGGTTGCACTAATAACAATAAGGGGTTACACTACTAGTATAGGGACCTAACATGCCCCTCTCCTTCAAAAAGTGTTGTCCTCAACGCTTGAGTAGTTTTGGATGCTTCTGTA